>KE371348.1:28624-40514 GCA_000418225.1 Zizania latifolia
GCGACGCCACGCGCCTGTGGCGCCCGCCACACACCCTCCAGCGCTATGGCGACCTGTGGCGAACTGCGATTTTCCGCCACAACGATATGGCGTCGCTATGGCGACGATATGGCGACGCCATAACAAGTATGTCAACAGTACAGCAAACCAAGATAGATAGAAATCATCAATTCAACATCATAGATTTGTTTACCTTGGTTTAGTAGCTCCACAAGCCAAAATGACTGCATCATTCTCAGTTCGGAGGAGCTCAATTGAGTACAAAGGATCGCTGCCTACGTGAGCGTTCACCACAAATGTAACGCCCTCTTCAGCCATTAAATTGGCACGGCGTTGCACAATGCCAATCTTGTCTGTCTTCATGTTTGGCACTCCATACATCATCAGGCCACCAATACGATCTGCACGTTCAAACACAGTTACAAAATGGCCCATTTTGTTTAGTTGATCTGCAGCAGCCAAACCGGCTGGACCACTTCCAATGATGGCAACCTTCTTTCTGCAAAATAAAGAGTTCATATACAAGTGACTCAGATGGTACATATTAATGCAATAACAACAAAAAAGTGGTGGAAATCAGACACAAAAACGGATTATCTCCAAAAGAATACCCTGTTCTTTGAAGTGGAGGTCGTGGTACCATCCATCCCTCTTCAAAACCTTTGTCTATAATGGCACATTCTATGCTTTTGATAGATACTGGATTTTCAATAATGCCAAGAACGCATGATCCCTCACAGGGAGCGGGACATACTCTTCCAGTAAATTCAGGGAAGTTATTCGTTTCTAGTAGACGATCCAGTGCTTCACGCCATCTATTCTGGTGAACTAGTTCATTGAACTCTGGAATTTTATTTCCAAGAGGACAGCCAGCGCCTGAGCTTTCCTGCAAAAGTATCAAAGAAAATTATGTGTCATGAAAAATCATAACATTTCAATACCAAAAGCCATGATTAAAAGGTACGGCTAGTCTATTAACAAATTTTGAATCAAAATAAGCCAACAAGCCAGCAGTGGTTTGGACAGGATAACTGAAAATAATATATGCGAACAAGTTATCAAATAAGTATTGACAATGGTGGAAACTTCTTGTCAAAGTTTACTCATCACTGTCCTTGAATCCAGCTGAAGATAAATTAAAGTAATAAACCTTAACCTAAGATATTCAACAAAAAACAATATTAATAAAAGAGGGATAAAGCTAAAAATCACCTGATGGCAGAAGGGAGTGCCACAATCCATACAACGAGCAGACTGTGTGTTCAATAGCGGCCCTGGCACTGATTCAATTGCAACTTCCTTCCAGTCTTTTACACGCTCGTTTGGATCCCGATATGAAATACCCTCTCGCTCATATGATATGAAACCCCGGTATTTTTTAGCATTGGAAACACGTGTTGGTCGGCTTGCAAATTGCTCAGGTTGCACTTTCTGTAAATTAAAATTTGTTTAATTAAGCCAAACAAATTCCAGAGTAATGGCAAAGACAAATCATTGTTATTTTTCATGGGTAACATTTCAAAAATGGAGTACACTTTCATATACTGAATATTACATTCAAAAGTATTTTTATGCTCTATTGCAATAATGAATAATGAGTTGATGAATAAAATAGACTTGTCTTCTGATTATCTCTTACCTTAGTTGTTACAGAAACACCATTTGAGATCTTTGGTTCGTTCGCATGCTTAGCAGCAGCCTTTTCAGCTTTTATATTTTCTGAAATCCTCTTAAAATCTCTTGGGAATACCTTTACAAATTTTGGAAGAAGAGAATCAAAATTAGAGAGTATATCTTTAGCCAAAACACTCCCAGTGTTAAGTCGATGTTGTTCTATCATCATTTTCAATGTGGTGATGTCATCTTTTTCCTCCACATGATAGAGATCAACTAATTCATGGTTACAACGCACACTGAACTTCCCATCAATATCATAAACATAAGCAATGCCTCCACTCATCCCAGCAGCAAAGTTTCTTCCTGTTTTACCAAGGATTACCACAGTACCTCCTGTCATGTACTCACATCCATGATCACCAATCCCTTCAACCACAGCTTCAGCACCTGAATTGCGAACGCAAAACCTTTCTGCTGCCATACCATTGAAATATGCCTCTCCTTTGGTTGCACCATATAGGGCCACATTACCAATGACAATATTGTCTTCTGGAATAAATGTACTGTTTCTTGGTGGGTACACAACAATTTTTCCACCAGACAGTCCTTTACCAACATAATCATTGCTGTCTCCTTCAAGCTCAAGGGTGATTCCAGGACAGAGAAAGGCACCAAGACTTTGACCAGCACTTCCAGAGAGCTTCACATGAATCGTACCAGCAGGTAATCCTTTCAAGTGATAACGTTTAGTGACTTCATGACTAAGCATAGTACCTACTGCTCGATTAGTGTTCTGGATTGGGGTCTCAATGAAAACACGAACTTCCTTTTCAAGTGCAGCTTTGGATAAAGCTATGAGTTTGTTATCCAAAGCCATGTCAAGACCATGATCTTGCTTTTCAACACAGTACTGAGCAGCCCCAGGACGTATCTCTGCAGCTGGTTTCAAAATCAGAGAGAGATTAATGTTCTCAAGTTTCTCATTGCTCTTCACTACTTCTGGATCGACCTCAAGCTTATCAGAGCGCCCAACCATTTCATTAATCGTGCGAAAGCCGAGCTGAGACATGATTTCTCTTAGCTCCTCAGCAAGCATAAAGAAAAAGTTGATAACATGCTCTGGTTCTCCAGCAAACTTTTCTCGTAGCACTGGGTCTTGAGTAGCTATACCGACAGGGCAAGTGTTGGTATGACATTTCCGCATCATGATACAACCAAGTGTGATCAATGGAGCAGTACTGAAACCAAATTCCTCTGCACCAAGTAAGCAAGCAACAGCTACATCTTTGCCGGTTTTTAATTGCCCATCTGTTTGCAGAACAGCTCGGCCACGAAGCCCGTTTGCCACTAGAGTTTGATGTGTCTCAGCCAAACCAAG
Organism: Zizania latifolia; assembly: GCA_000418225.1. Taxonomy (NCBI): domain Eukaryota; kingdom Viridiplantae; phylum Streptophyta; class Magnoliopsida; order Poales; family Poaceae; genus Zizania; species Zizania latifolia. Next base: position 31,620 of record KE371348.1, read on the forward strand.
TTCCCATGGAAGCCCAGCATTCTTAATACCTGTCCACCTTGAAGCTCCCGTGCCTCCATCATGGCCAGAGATAAGGACATGGTCGGCATGTCCTTTAACAACACCACTGGCAACAACTCCAACACCAGCCTCAGAAACTAGTTTGACGCTTATTCGAGCACTAGGATTTGAATTCTGCAGAGTATAGACAGCTAAGAATGTCACCATATCAGCAAGCAAAATTTCCAAATTGCACACATGTGCTCTTTGAATGGCAACTGAGCTAATCATTAACTTCTAAGTTTAGTAAAATATCCAAGAAATCAATCTAGTATGAAGAACTATACAATAAGACAAATTGTTTGGTTTCACGAAACAGCAATGCAGTACCACATTAATGTACCTTAAGGTCATGGATAAGTTGTGCAAGATCCTCAATAGAATATATATCATGGTGAGGAGGTGGGCTAATAAGCCCAACACCAGCTGCAGAATGTCTTGTAACCGCAATATCACCAATAACCTTGTGGCCTGGTAGCTCACCACCTTCACCAGGCTTAGCACCCTACATAAATAAAGATATAAGAAAAGGTAAATTTCCGCAATATGGCATATTGAAGACAAATGCTTTATAGATCGCAGCAATCATAATGATTGTGTAGTGCACAAAGTTAACTAGTACCTGAGCCATTTTTATCTGTAGTTCATCTGCATTGGTCAGGTAATAGCTAGAAACTCCAAATCGTCCACTGGCAACTTGCTTGATTGCACTTCTTTTTGGATTCATTGAACCATTGGGAAGTGGTTCCATACGAGAAGGCTGTTCCCCTCCCTCACCTGCACAGATGTATTAGAATTAGTGTATATGGTTCACATAGGTTATAGATTTTATTCAAAATAGCAAATGCGTAAAAAAGAGATATTTGAGACCTGAGAATAAATAAAATTAATATTAAGGCCTAGAAAAATGTTAGACAAGAAATAGTTAAATATAAAATAAAACACAAACAAATTGAAAGGAGTCAAAAAGAAAGGAATAATGCATGTATATTGCTTGCAGGATAATATATTTTCTTAGCAGTTTGCAGATGTTTTATACTCCCTTCCTCTCAAAATATAAGGCATCAGTTTGACTTGGCACAGTCTCAATGTAAAACTTTGATTGTTAATTTCTCTCAGTATATTATTATTCATAGTGAAACCAACATCATATGACAGTACATCCAAATATGAATATAATAATACCATTTTTATATCACTAAATTTATATATTATCAGACTAACTGTTAGACAAAATTTATAAAGTTTAAATCTTAAAATGTGTGCATGCCTTGTATTTTGGAAAGAGGGAATACTTCTTAGTACTAGGCAAGCAAAGAAAAAATAAAAAACTCAATCTTGCTAAATGTTGGGACAAATTGCGTTTATAGAAGTTAATATTCCACACCAATAAAAATTAAAAAAGATTAGCAAGATGCACAGTACAAGTTTCTTTGAGCAAAATGAAACATACTTTTTTATTTGATAGCATCAAAATAAGTTCATTTGCAGAAAAAAACTGGCTTAATATTTTAAAAGGTTGTTTCATAAGTGTTCTTAGAGCTGACGTGCAAACGGTAGCTACCAAGAGACAAATGCTACATAGCATTGTTGTGTACCTGTATTAGATTTCCCTCCAAGTTTGTTCATGGCCATAGCAAGAGCAGTATGTGCTTCCAACGAAATAGATCCATAACTCATTGCTCCAGTACAAAAGCGTTTAACTATCTCACTTGCAGGTTCAACCTCATCCAAAGAAATCTTGTCAGCGGTATCTTTGAATTTCAGCATACCACGTAGATTGCAGGTTTTGTTCAGTTCTTGAATTCGCCTAGAATATTCTTTGTATGCTGCTCTGCTGTTTACTCTAGCAGCTTCTTGTAATTTTGCCATTGCGAGGGGATCATTGAGGTGGACTTCACCATTTTTCCTCCAGTGGTAGTCACCGGGATTGGGAAGGGCCTTTGCATCTGCACTCCCTGGTGGAGGTGTTCTTGATGGAAATGCCAACTCATGAAGACGTAGAGCATCTCGTGCCAGCATTTCAAAAGTAGCACCTTCAATTCGGCTAGGTGTACCTTCAAAACACTTACGAATAACTTCGGAAGAAAGACCAAGAGCTTCAAAGATCTGTGCACCTTTGTAAGATGCAAGGGTGGATATTCCCATCTTTGCAAGAACTTTCATCATTCCATAATTGGAAGCATAGAAATATTTCTTCACAAGTTCTTCCTTTGAGTAGGATTTCCCATCACTATTACGAGGAATCTTCCCATCATTCTGCAAGCGCCAAATTGCTTCGACAGCCAAATAAGGGCATATAGCATCGGCACCAAATCCAACAAGGGTGCAGAAATGGTGAACTTCACGAGGTTCAGCAGACTCTACCAGCAGACCTGTGCGTGTCCTCTCAAGATTTGCTACAAGATGTTGATGTACTGCACCAACTGCTAAGAGCGAACTGACAGCAACACGGTCTGAGGAAAATCCTGCATCAAGAATTTAAACTAAACAATAAGTTTCACGTCGAAAAGGGTCAAATGTAGAAGTGCCGTAGAAATGGAATTGCATGAGGTCAATATATGTTATAACTATCTTGTGAACAAAACGGCTGCATCTAGTAACATAATTATGATTATAGTCAAGTTATTATATTGTGATATTATATTCTTGGAGCTACATCTAAATGATAATAGGATTTGTTGAATGTGTTTGAGTCATGCTTGCAAAATTATGGGTAATTAGTACAATCAAACATCAGAATAGTACAGGTGAAAAAATGTCAGGATAGCACAAGTGAAACAACTATATATTGAATATATTACTGACCTCTATCTGAGAGAACTAAAATAGTGTAGCCTGCCCTTATAGCTTCCCGAGCTTCTGTGCAAATTCTGTCCAAAGTTTCTTCCAAGCCCTTCCTTCCAGACTTCTTCGGATAAGTTATGTCAAGCACCTTGCTTCGCCAACCACGGTAGTTCATCTTCTTAATAGCCTCCATTTCATCAATAGACAATAAAGGACCCTCAAGTGCAAGGCGATTGCATTGCTTTTCAGTTGTTTCTAACAAATCACCTTCTGGCCCAATCATACACTCCATAGATGTAACAATTTTCTCCCTAATTGGGTCGATTGGCGGGTTTGTAACTTGTGCAAACATCTGCTTGAAGTACTCAAAAGTTAACTTCTCTCTGCTTGACATGACTGCCAAGGGTGTATCGTTGCCCATGGATCCAAGAGCTTCCACTCCATCTTTAGCCATTGGGAGGAGCAGTATTTCTAGGGCTTCTACTGTGTATCTGGAGTAAAATAAGTTGGATAGTTAGATAGCAAAAAATTAAAACAGTAAAGATAATCAACAAAGCTGAACCATTGCTTACCCAAAGGCTTTTAGTGGAGTCAAAATTCCATTGACGCCTGCATGTTCCTTCTCATTCTTTTGCTGCACCAAATTGTGAGAACAAACCATTATAGTGTAACCGAAATATATGAAATAATCCATTCAAAATTGTAGCCAAATGAAAATAAAATGTTGAAGCACTGTAAAGGCCTACTGTAAGTGAACCAGAAATGCTTGGAGCAACTCTGTCAGTTTCTGGCACAGATTCTACAATGTCTTTGAGGTATATCTTTTGCCTCTTGAGCCATTCCCCGTATGGGTGAGCTTTAGAGTACTGTGCCTTCAATGCTTCGTCATCCACTACAGTGTGGTTCTCAAAATCAACCAGCAGCATCATTCCAGGGTTTAGTCTACCCTTTCTCAAGACATCTGTGGGAGGAACATCCACAACTCCAACTTCACTACCCATGACTACACGTCCACTGTGGGTCACATAAAATCGACCAGGCCTCAACCCATTGCGATCCAGGGTGGCTCCAAGGTAGCGGCCATCAGTAACTACAGGTGAAAGCAACGTAAGCTCAAGTAATCCATGGGAAGTGTGTGATCAGGAAAGGAAAATGACTATATCATCTTACAAGATATTAGAGCAGGTCCATCCCAAGGTTCCATAAGGGCTGACAAGAACTCATAGAGAGATTTCTTCTCAGGATCCATGTTCACATCGTTCTGCCATGCCTCAGGTATCATCATCATCACAGCTTCTGGCAAGCTTCTTCCACCACGGATAAGAAGCTCAAGAATACCATCAAAGGCACCTAGAATTGAAGTGATTCTTTTGAATTAACAAATGACCAAAAATAAGGAAAATCTCCATTTTCTAAGTGTACTTGATGTTTCATTGCATGAAACAGTTAGCTCCTACCTGAATCGGACGAAGTAGCATCCACAATAGGTAGAATTTTTGAAAATTGTTCCTTTGATAGGCCAAGCTTCTCACATTTTAAAAGACCTTCGCGTGCTTTCATCCTGCCATGCGTGCAAAAGGAATTATAAAACCAAGCATCATTAAAATCAAAATGACATAAACATGTAAAGATGATTGCATCAACCAAGAAACATACATTGCAGGGGGAGATAAAAATATTTAGCAAGATTACCAATTCTTGTTCCCTTTGAGGGTATTGATCTCTCCATTATGACCTAACACACGCATCGGCTGTGCACGGTCCCAGCTAGGGAAGGTGTTCGTGGAGAACCTTGAGTGGACCTGTTTGGATGCATGACATTTAGTAATCATATTATACTCAACTGATGCAGTTATACAATGTTGAACTGAACTTGTAAATGAAGCACCAACGCACTGAAAAAAGGTATTAGTTGCAAATAATTTTCATGCAAAACAGTTGGGAGCCCTAAGCTACCTCAAACCAAACACAATTTCTTCCCACCACCTAATTGGAGGTCACATCCTGAAGAGTCGGCATAGCAGTCGGCCATAGCAGAACTGCAGCTGGACTCTGCAACATGGTTACCGGGTATCAACTAATAGAGATTTCTAATACTTCACTTAAAGGCATCAAGAACCAGGACTGAAATAGCATATGAATAGAGCATTGACGGTAAGACAATTCAAAGTTTGATGCCTGCACAGGAGTGTCTTGATCTTACAACCGCCTTGCTATTATTGGTTTCCATCCGCCAACTACGATCATGACTTTTTGAATAAGAGTATCAAGATATTGTATTTACCAGAGCCATATAACTCGTGAAGTTTTCATGACCTAGATCTGCATAGTAGTACCCCTTAAGTTGACACGGCTTAAGCTGGCCCTTGTAAATAACAGTCCTGGAAAGATCACGAGAAAGCGAACGTTGAGTTACTTGCATGAATAGAACACAATTAGGAGCTTGATAGAATACGGGTTTCCAATCCTTAAGAGAAAGTACAAGAAATATTTTCATTAATCCTATTTCAAATAGAAATTCGTTGCTGATGTTCTCTTCCAAAAATGAAAAAAAAAAATAGTTTCATTGGGATTTGGGAATCATCCTTCTTTTCACCCTTCGACTTAAAGAAGCACCTTGAGGATAGAGAACACATGTAGAAGTCCCTCTTTCCTCCACGGCGGAGATTCAGAGTTGCACGGATAGACACGATCGAGAGCCTCCTTAGGATGAACAACTGTGAGAATTCAATGGAAAAGGGTTAAGGAGACAATCCATCACATGCATTTTCATTAATTAAAATTTTAAACTCGTGGAATGACCTGCTGCTCGAAGTCGGCCTTAGAACTTGAACTTTTGGTGAGGAAAACCTGCTCAATGACTGGCTCAGTCTGGAGCGCAGATTCACCTAAGTCTGAGTTGTCAGTGGGAACCTGGCGCCACCCAAGTATTACGTGGCCCAACGATTCCGCTACCTGCATGAATGGAAAGTAACATGTGTACGGGCATCACGGCCATATTGACAGGAAAAAAGAAGGAACGAACAACCAACCTTCTGAAACTCAGCTTTGCTCCTCTCACGGCGCTTCTCATCTATTGGCAGGAAGACCATACCGACAGCATACTCACCCGGTGGCGGTAGCTCAAACCCTGCATCCTTTGTCACCTGCAGGAGTACAACGGCAACAGCTAAGATGAATTGATGTAAAACAGAACTGCCTTAGCTTTAAAATTTTGAGAAGAGGCTCGCCTCTCTGAAAAAGTTATGCGGCAGAGCCACGAGGATGCCAGCACCATCACCAGTGTTCTTCTCACAGCCGCAGGCGCCACGATGCGCCATTCTCTCGAGCATCTCGAGGGCATCATTCACCTGGAGAAAAAGGTTAAATCAGATCGATATCGCAAAGGTGGTAGTCAGAGGAGGGAAACTGCAGCGCTGTACTTAGTTCATAGAACTCACCGTCGATCGGTTGTATTCGCCCGACAGCTCGGCAACGAACCCAACGCCGCAGGAGTCGCGCTCGTGCGAGGGATCGTACAGCCCAATGCTGCTCTCGGGGAGCTTTGACAGCGACCTAACCGGCTCGGCGTCGCGCGCGGAGGCGCGGGGAAGACGCGGCGCGACGCGGTCCTCTGTGAGCTGGCATCCGCCGATGAAACCGCCTTCGATGGACACCCCGCCCTGTACCAGCCTAGCCGCGCGGTAAGGCGCCGCCACGGATGAGTGGCTGCGCCGCGCTCTGCGGCCAGGGCCCGTGGGCGGCGTGTCGGCGAGGAGCTTGTAGGTCATCCCTTGCGCCGCCGACATGGCTGCACGGCTGCACCTCACGACACTCTCTGTTACCTGTCATGCAACCATCGAACGACGCGCATTAGACTGTACTCCACGACTGGTCAAACATTAACCAATCTACACGGCCACGGGGCACGGGCCACACTGGGACGAACAAAATCGCAAAAATACACAATTAAGAGGAGCAAAAAAGTAGAAAATTAACAGAATCTCAAAGCTGTCTCCCTTTCCCGCATGTCACCTCCAAAAGCAACGGGGGAGAAGCTCGTGCCATGCTGCTGCAATGGAACACAGCACTCGCAAAGCAGAAAAAAGCATGCACAGGACAGCGGCCACAGGCGCGGGCGATGAATAGATCTACCAACCCCGCACGGTGGCGCAGATTCCTCCGCCCCCACACGACGGCACGCACGAACCCAGAATCGAGCGAGCACCAACAGATTGAACAGAAAAAATAATAAGCGGAGAGTACTCAACGACGCCGCCACCAACCACACGGGACAATCCAACCAAACCAAACCAAAACCCAGCCGAACAACTTGTTTTAGAAAAGCGCCTTCCGATCCTGGCAAGTTGGGAGGAGGATGAGGAGGGTGCGGGCGAGCGGATACCTCTCGCTTTTGTAGCCTCCCTACGCCCGGAGATGGGATCGCTGACGCCGCGTCCCGATCCCCCTCCGCCTCGCGGCTCTCGTCCGAATCGCCCCTCCCACGGGCCGAGCGGGATCTCTCTCTCTCACACACACACACGGCGGCGTCTTAACCGGCGGCGACGCGGTGGGCGGTGAGGTTGACGAAGGAATCGGTTGGGTGCGGAACGGGGCGCCGCCTCCCTCTAGCTCTAACTAGCGGGGCATGCCTTCCCGTCTCTCCACCGAGTATAGCAGCGTCTAGGGCACTGGGCGCCACTGCATTTATAGAGAGAGGAGGGGGCAGAGGCGCAGAGCTCGCCGTGCCAACTGCCAACCTACCCTACCGCTCTCCCTCCTCTCGTCGCCTCCCGACTCGTCCCCGCACACCCCCTATGTTTTTGCCACCGTCTTTTTCTCCGATTTTATTTTTCAACATTTGTTGCTTGTTCGGTGTGTCAAGTACCTGTATCTGTGCCGTATTTTCGTACGGGTCCCGACGAGATCAGTGGTCGCTCGCTGGAGTACGACTGCAGTACAATGAAACACATGTAGATGCCTGGCCTACTGGACCATTTCTTCAAACATTTTTTTGCGTAATAATAATAATTAGTATAGTAAATCAGTACATGCGGTGCAAATTATTTGATCATATATTATTAGATACAAGCTAAATTTATTTGCTTTGTTACGGATAAAAAATATTTTGTAATATTGTCTAAAATAAATAAAAATATATCTTTATGAAATATATTATTAACATTGCTTCTATTGGAATATTCACGTCAATTTTAATTATATATGCATGAATTAATCCATCATATTTAATTGTTTTGTAATACTAAAAAATTTGGAGGTAATTTATAAAAAGTGCAATACGATAAGTGTGATGGCATATTCACATTTGGAATGGAACTTGTGAATTTTACTGGATTTTTTATGAATTAAATTAAATCCTTTAAATCCCCTTTAAAATACTATATTCCAAAAAAAACCTTAAATTGCAACAATTAATTAGATGTGCTAACATGGAAAAATAATAATTCTGAAAAATCTCCATATGCTAATTAATTATGTTTACTGTCAGAAGCAGTTTTGCATTTGATTTTTCAGATAGGTAAACATAAGTAATTAAACATTTGACAAACGTGCAACACATTCACCTCGGGGGTGACCACCACGAAAGAATCTTTCGAACCCTAATTAAAAACAAGAAAGCAGTTAACATTTTGCAACCTTCCGTTAGTTTCCTAGTATATGTTTTCTAAAATATAGCATCTTTAATTTTAAAATTGATCTTAGATATAAAAATCACTTTTACATCTAAAATATACAAAATATTATTATATTTTATTATTTATTACTATTCTCAACTACTTCATATCTAAAAATATTTTAGTTTTTTTTACATATTTTAATATATACGTACACTAATCTAAATTTTTCTATATTTGCAGACGGATTAATTACTAATGTCTCTACCAATACTGTCCACTAAGAGAGAAATAACACTACGAGGACGGGCCCACCGCCAGGTCAGCCACGACCCCGGTGGTGGCCCACGGCAGGCCCGCCCTGCTCCTCGCGGACGATTTGCCGAGCAAACGACAGCCGGCCGTACCGCCTGGGCCCACGGCGACGCCACGATCCGACGGCCAGGGTTCGGCC
>KE371350.1:27882-40467 GCA_000418225.1 Zizania latifolia
AATGGGTTTCTAACGTGGCGACGGTTGTGTTGTGCAGTGACCACCGTGGAGTCGGCGACGAGGGCGCTGGAGCTGCTCTGCCTCGGCCTGGTGCCCAACGTCAACATGATCATCACCGACTACTGGATGCCCGGCATGACCGGATACGAGCTCCTCAAGCGCGTCAAGGTAGATTCACCCACCGCTAAATCGATCGAATCCGCTCTAGCTTCTGGCGATTCGGTGCCCAGGAATGGGGAATTCGAGGTTCCGACCCTTAATTTTGACTGTTTCCTCCACAGGAGTCGTCTAAGCTCAAGGAGATTCCGGTGGTGATCATGTCGTCGGAGAACGTGCCGAACCGGATCAGCCGGTGCCTGGAGGAGGGCGCCGAGGACTTCCTGCTCAAGCCCGTCCGGCCATCCGACGTGTCGCGGCTCTGCAGCCGGATCAGATGATATCTCCCTGTTGGATCGTGGAGGATTAATTCCTAGGAATTTTTTGCGTTCTTTTCTTCGTTGACACCTCTTGGACATAGATCTGCTTCTGCTGCAGCTGCTGCCTCAAACATCAAGCCAAAAATTTGGGGCTTAGGAGATGATTAGCCTTAGCAAGTTACAGAGTGAGGAGGGTTCAGACATTTGCTTGCCCACTTGCCCCCCTTTGTGCTCTGCAAAGATGCCGTGCAAAAAAGAAGAGGATTCTTCTGATGCTGTCCATGAAGTTTCTCTTCTTGCATGTTGAAATGGCTTCAGAGCAATCTGTTTAACTGTTTCAAGATCGGTCAGATTTTTGACATTGATTTACGCCTCACCAATTAAGCATGCATTCATCATGGTTTGTCCACACTTCTCTGTCTTGTGATTCTCTTGTCTGATTTGTTAATTCTGCTTCAATTACAAATTCGTTCGTAAAACAAAAAAGATTCTGCTCCGTGATGTGTTCGTGGTGTATTATTGTATCAGTACAGATGTGTAATCATGTTGTGTTATTTTGATATACGTCCTAATGAGATTCATACGTAAAAGACTACGACGACTTTATACAGGAGTCCCCTCGTCCGGTGACAGTATGTAAATACAATACTTATATCAAACAAAATGTATAAATACAATACTTATATTGAACAAAGTATATAAATATACATGTTAACGTATTTCTCTAGATATTGTATTATTCTGTGCTTAGTACAATGATGACAACGGTGGTTTTGTGATTATCGCATTGGCTTATGTCTGTATAAATAAATAAATAAATGTGTTTTTGTTTGGATATTAGGTATACTACATTGACGTCTTCTTGTGATTATACTTATGCATTTATATAAATAAATATACAAATGTTCTTCTCTTAGTCTTAAGTGAGCTATTATTGTATACGATGTATAAATTATTGAATTGACCGGTTTAACCTAAAATCTTGGATCGGTGAGAAAAGAAGTACTCCAGTACTGCTTCAGCTTCCTCGGCTCAAACGTGATTACGGCAACCAAGATATAAACTCGAGAACTCTAACTCGAAATTACATAGATGACACATTGTACATAAAAATCCTAGGCTAATTAAGAGAGCTGTGCAATGTGCATGTACTCTAATATAAACAAACGGAAAGTCCAAACACGAGGTGTGTGCAGTAGATGCAAGGGGACGAGCGATATGACGAGACGGTGCAAGGATATGCTCAGAGATTTGCTTACCTGGAAGCAAGTGACCCTCTCATATGCATTGCATGTGGTCTCAACTCACAAGAACCTCATCTCTCAAGTGGTTGGAATGTACAGTGCCAACGTTAATTCCTGCACCAGCTGCTGCAGATGAGAGTCCGTTCGGATTGGCTCGCAACTGTTAGGTCACAGGTCAGGTCGTCTGGCCCCTGATTTCATCTGATCTTCTTTCTGGAACGTCGAAGCTTTTTTTCTCAGATTTCTGGAACGTCAAAATTGGAGAGCCTGGAACTGTCAGATTGCTGGTTTCTTGAGAAGAAAAGTCTGCGAGAGCACTGTGCTTGTGAGATGCTATGTTTGATGCTTCAGTTGTGTGAGCACGTCCGACTTTGACTCTGATTTGTTTACGTGTTAAAAACGATCGTTCTTCCTCGTCTGAAAATAAAATAAAAACTAGTGTAGATAAGAAGGTAAAAATTTGAGAACAAGAATAGAAGTACGACACTGCACGGTGAAAGGAAATCGGAAGGCCAGGCGGCAGTCAGTCGAGGAGTAAATGCGCGCGTGAAAGGAAATGCAAAACCAAGGCCGGTGATGGTCGTCGTACTCGTACGAGCGTACCTGGATTCTCCCCGGGTGAAAAAAACCCCGTGGATCGCATGGCGAAACTGATGGCGAGGCCGTACGTAAAATTCGATCGAGAGCGAGCGAGCGAGAGAGACGCACGGGCCACGGCTCGTGTAGGTGTGGCGTGCATGCGACGCCGAGCGATGAAGCGGTCGAGCGCGCCACCCGCACGCGTGCCGCCGCGAGCGCGAGGCGGCGGTGGCCGACACCGCAGCGAAGGCGCACACGATGGGGTCGCCGCCAGGTGGGACCGTACGTGCCGGTATCGTATCGCGCGCGTACGCTAGGTACGTACGGGGTGAGGTCGCCGTACTCAGTTGGGATCGACCTAGTCCTAGGGCAGCTTTAGCCCTGCGTCCACCATCCATTCTGGCGACTTGGGGAGAACCAAATATGGGTGTACATATTTCGTGTGGGAAACAAAATTTGGCTGTATTATAATAGTGTATTTTATGCATAAATATGATATATCGTTTAGAAATTCGGTGATAGATATAATTATTATAAATCATCGAGTCACGTACAATAGATAAGCCAACCAATGCAGTACTTTCTTCGTTGAAAATATCCTAACATTTAGAACTGAGCACGTATATTAAGAAGATGTAAAAACAACTATAGTATATTATAATACATTCTTTAGTCAGGCTATCTAACTGTAAGCTAAAAAACGGTTGAGTGAAAAAATGAATTAGAGAATGGAGAATATAGAATCATTTCCACCCTCGCTATTTCTTTTTTCTGTTGACTTAAATGTAAAAAAATGATCCCACCCCTGGGAGTTCCCTATCGAAAAAGAGTATCAGGGCTATCGATATCCGGCTGATAGCAGCGGTACGGCGTTGCAAAACTATAAACAATCACAAATCACAGGAGAGACCAAGCGACAAACGAAAACCATACCTACCTGCCGTCAGGTAGAGGGCAGATCGAAACGGCGGCAGCCAGGCCAGCGGTGCCGTCGCCTGGCCCTGGCGTGTATCCGAGCCACGAGGGAAACGTGGGCGCGCGGCGTGGAAACCATGAGCTGGCTTCGCATGGCGTGGAGGGGGAGAACTGAGAAGCCGCGGCCGGCCGGCCGGCCAGCTGGACCGGCTGGTTGGTCGGGGTCGCCGCGACGCGATCGCTGGATTTGACACGCGGAATCGACCGTATCGGGTGGAGGTGGACCGGCCGGCAGATCGCGGCGACGCGGACGGACGCGCGCCGGTCGCTCGCGCCTTCCCATGCGGGCGGCTAGCTGCGCATGCGCTGCCACAGCCTCGATCGCAGGGTGGGCCGCCTGCTGATCGGCTTGGTCGGGGTGGTCTCCACTCTCCAATCTCCATGGACCATGGTCTCATAATTCTTTATTTTTAGAGCATTATTGAACATACGATTTTTTTAGCATTTTTCAGGACTTAGTTAAAATTTCTCCAAAATTCCTTTACGATTTATCTACCGCAAAGAAGGCCTTAAGTAATTCTGAGATATATTAGCACGATAAAGAAATAACTTGGATACCCTGTATCGATCCTGTTAGCTCTAATTTTTAGACAAACTGATTAGACGGTGTCACTTCAATTAATCTATGTCCATTAATTGATAACCCATTATCACAAGTAAACAAGCTAAAAATCCAATTTTTTTCAAAAAAAATCAAAAGTTAAAAATAAAGTCTTTGTAGGATAGAGGCTTTTTAAAAAGAAAATGACACCCCCTGCTAATACACTTCAGAAATAAAAATCACCCTTATAAGCATGCATTGACACCGCAATATTCCACGATTGTCACCAACTATACTTTTCTGTAGACTGTAGCCGACCCTGTTTGCATCCAAAATTCCTAACGACTCAGCTGGTGTGTGTCACGTAGTCACCTGCTGGGCTGCTGTGAAGGGGACGAGGGGCTGAAGTGTGAAACAATAACCACGGTACTACTGGCTGTGTTACCGTGTCCGTGTCACGGGCTCACGGCTGGACATCCCGCGTATATCGCGATCTCGACGTGACACGTACGTTAATTTGCCCGCGCACACCGGCCATGCATGGGACTGGTAGGTGAGCTTACGATCTACAGCGTCGCAGGTTAATTGTCAATTGCATCCACAGCTACATGTTTCATGTCCCAGAGGGTAGCCAGAGAGTACAGTAATGTCAAGGCGATTGCCCGGGAGCTCGCCTCGTTGCTGTCAGAGAGACCTACACACAGAGTGCAAGAGACCGGCTAGCTGCTAACCTGCAGCTGGGCTCCCATTAGAATATAGTGACCTATTGTCAATTTTCTCGATTCCAATTGCGATATTTTTCCGAGACCGGAGACTCGGTTGTTCTTCTGATAGCTATCAGGGGATGGATATGGACGCACTGTCTGTAGGTGTGTTTTAATTAGCAGCCATGTGTTTAAGATGAGATGGGGCAGGGTGCAGCATGAAAGTCACGCTTGCAGATCTGCCGCGATCTTGTGATTTCCCCGGTGGAACGAATCCCGGAGAATACTTAAGAGATTGATGTGAGACTGAAAGATTAAGACAGGATGATGCATCGCCCCCCCGTCGATGTCGTGACGGAGCCGGAACCCGGAAGGTTCGGACGCGATGTCAATACATGGGCACGTCGTTTTCTTTCTACTGCATCCCGGTTTGAACTGAATCAGACGAGACAAGATGGGACACATGGTTGCAGGCCATCATGAAAAAATTTAACACTCTATATTAAACTCTAAAAAGAAGTAAAACAAGAATCGAGAGGTTATTTTATAGTCACACCACGACGACGTTTAGAAAACAAAGCGTCAAAATAGATTAAACGCTTTATATAATTAAACAACTCAACTTATCTAGAAAGTATAACCCTATTCCGCGCACACATGGCATATCGGGACGGCTTGGCTGTGTGTCCAGTTTCAGCAAAAGGTTCTTCCGGATTCATGGATGGATCAACACGTAGCGATGCGCGATGCGTACGTACGCTGCGATGCTGATGGAGTTGTACTTCTCTACTGTTACAATGGCATGTCACTGCTGCACACACAACGACTGACGTGCCGCTTTCTGTAAGCTCTAGAAGCAGATCTGTCTACTTGCAGACGGACACGTATCGGCTCTCAGGCGTGCAATGCAACCACCTATACTGTACAAAAAATACTAGCACGGCAGGTATCGTTCGAGACGTGTACACTTTCCGTAACTCATCAAGGCTGAATAAACACTTGTACGTAGGAGTGTAATTACGTATTGGTGATGTTGCTGCACTTTCATGTTTAAGAAAAGGCCTGTCTCTACCACTGCAATTTGATAGATTTCTTAGGATCTAAGAGTTGGTGCCAAGTCCACGAGCAAATCTAAGAGGACGAGTTAAAAACTCAAAAAGGCCAGGACGATTGTGAGGCAATTCTTCAGATCAAACAAAGCGACTCCCTAGTGCCAACCAAAGCAGTTGCGCATACGACAACCGAAACAATTTAGAAGTTATGGTGCAGCACTTGATACAAGAACTACAAGTCATGGCACGATCAAATTGGCAAGAAACGAAGCAAAGGCGGCATATACAACAGTCAGTAGGGCAGATATTAGCATTTCAATCGGCCACATAACACAAGCTGCTACAAAATTTTGGCCGAATTGGAGGGACCATGCAACGAGCACCTTCAATACATAGTGGCTGTCAAGTAAACAAGCCACATGATGTATTGGAATGGTCTAGAGTTGCCAATCGATGGCAGATAGTCCCAGCTTCTCCAAGATCTGATTCGTTTGCGAAAAGTGCCTGTAAAGGATAAACACAGCACGACGACCATTAATAAAAAATGTATCCTAGTGAAGCCGACAGCGTTCAAAGATAATCACAAGGAAAAAAGCAGCCCTTGATTTATTTGATGTGGCCCATAAACAGGATCTGCGATGCCAAAATCCAATCCGCGTTCGCGTTCAATATGTTGGTCCCTGAGCTAATGCTCATTTGGCTCTAGCCATTAACACTAGTGAGTGAAAAGGCAAAAGTAATATCATGTTGGCAAAAACAACACTGGACAAGACCGCCTAAAGTAATGAGTGTTCATAGCAGTATAGCAACACTCAGTATGGACCGACAACAGCATTGCATAATGGGGCAGGTAAGTTAAAGGCCGTTCGTATGATAAATCATTATAACCCACTCATTACTAAATCTTCTACAGTAACAAAGATACCAGCCATTGGTGGGCTGTCACACTGTCTAGCACCAAATAAACATTATGGCGCCGCATGTAGGGCAATCCCGATATGCCAAGTGGTGAACAGATCATAATAATTCAATTTTATACTAAGCACTAAAGCCTATTATTCTCTCTTTTTAACAAGCAATCTTTTTTTGCTATCCAAATTTCACCCCAAGTTATGGACAATTATCATCAGTTCTCCCAGCTCTTAAATGTGTAACTCCTTAAGAGTAGACTTTTTTTACTCACGGAAACAATTTGAAGAAAATTTGTTTTAACTGGCAAGAAAACAAACCTGCATCCAAAGAAACCTCTGTTTGCAGACAGGCCTGATGGATGAGCAGATTTCAAAATGTGATGTTTTGTTTCATCAATCAATCTGCAGAACAGCATAGCGGGTACTCTGAATGTCTCTGGGCTTGTAAAGGCTAAGAATGTAACGAAATGGATAACATAATGTACACATTATAATGCTCAGTTTTACAAAACTTTCTTTTCATAGCGCCAATGTTCCAAGTACAGATTTGCAGATGTGAAGGAAGCTT
This sequence comes from Zizania latifolia, assembly GCA_000418225.1. Classification (NCBI taxonomy): domain Eukaryota; kingdom Viridiplantae; phylum Streptophyta; class Magnoliopsida; order Poales; family Poaceae; genus Zizania; species Zizania latifolia. Next base: position 34,873 of record KE371350.1, read on the forward strand.
ACCTTATCTTTGCTTGGGCAGAGTTTCCCCACAGAATAAAAACTATTCCTGATTTCTTTTGTGATATTGTCTTAATCACAGAATCAGTAAACTGCTCCCACCCTTTCTTGGCATGTGAGTTGGCTTGATGTTCCCTCACTAGTCAGACAAAATGGAATCAGCAAAGTTACTTAACAAGATACAACCTCCAAACAAATTGATCCTACCACAACATACATGCACATCAGAAGGGAATGTCTAAAGTAGATATGAACAGGTACAAAAGAATTGTAGTATTTACATTATTTTCCTAAAAGTAAAAGTAAGACATTTTTTGCTTCTCTGATTAAATTTGCAGCAGGCTAGAGGAAGAGGATGACTAATATCCAATAGACAGTGAAGCAATTGCAACTAGAAGAAACATTCTGGGAGCCTGTAATCCCCAGCCCATCCCTGTGGATGGATCGTGGATTGTGGGCGCTCAAAAAAATGCTTGAATATGTATACAAAACAGTAGTTTTTGTGGTATGATTGCAAAAGAACCTACAAATTACAGCACAGTTTGATCAAGAATTACTATTACACAAGAGTTAAGGACAGAGAGAGAGAGAGAAATATCAATGTAAACAGGAAAATAGCCATACCAGTTAGTACAGTGTTGAGCATAAGAACACCCTGCAAAGGATGTGTTTTCTATGTTAGCCAACATCACCAAAAATTATCCAAAAGAAATTTTATCATGCTTTGCCAGGAACTAATGGAACAGCAGCTGGTCCATTTTGTCTCAGTTAATAGTAACCTGAAAAAACTATACCCTAGTTATCTTTTCAAAATTTTCATAAAACTTATCTCTTTTAAGGTCCATCGTCACCTACTTAATCCATTGTCATGGAATCGCATTGTACAAATAAACAGACCACCCCCTTCCATGACGTCCAACTAGTGTTATGTATAGACCAGAAAATACAAAAATATCAGATTGTTGAGCCGTGGGTTTGGCCAAAACTAGCACAAGAGGTCACAAGATCAAAGTAATATTGGAAAACACAAAAACTGTTTATTTCTTGCATTGATAGGTTATAGGTATCATGTATCCTCTATGGAACGCAAGAGTGGCAGAGCGCTTTTGCTATTATATGATGTAAAATGATGCGCACATGTGCAGTATTTGAAGGTATAGTGGATACATATCCTCATTTTTTGCCATATTAATATATAACAATAAGAGATAGCATATTATTATACATGTCAGGGTAGTTTACTCTAATGTTTATCAAAACAGCCTGACCTGCACAGCCCATCTTTCCAAGTTTCCGTGTGGAGGCAAAGTGCAACCTAGATCCTTTTGCAGTTCTTTAAATATGTTGACTAAGCTTGAAGGAATTTTGATCCCCTCTGGTACTGAAAAAGATAACCCCATCGCCTGACCAGGACCATGGTAAGGATCCTGAAAAGTAGAAATTCAGCAAGATGAAAATGAATATTTCAATGCATTTAAAATATTGCTGAGAGATCATGGCATGTTGTATGATACCAGAAAGCACAGTTTATCTCTATCTGGGGGTAAGCTCCTGATAATAACAAATACTAGTTGATTAAGGACAAAGTGAAAACATGGTTTGTTAACCATACAAAAGTCAGAACAAAAAAACAGCATCATCCAATAAAAGATGAACGAAAAGGTGTGGGATAAACATAATTTTCCCCAACTAGCCGTTGTAGAGAATATGACTGAGCAGGCTAGCAGTGTCACACAAAAAGCGCACACCTGGAGAACTATAACATTCAAAACAATCAACAAAAAGGGCAAACAGTATTACTATAATGTAAAGGGCAAATAAGGTGAACAAGCTACAGCACAGATCAAATAAGTTATTTTAGCATGATATGGTACAAGGAGAACCGAAGCAATCATTTGCACTCTGGTGACATGAAATTGCTTTGTCCGTGTTGTCAACATAATGCCAGACCACAGAAACATTGAGACAAAGTTAAGCATTAGATGCTCAAAATGATGCTACATTAGTGGAACTGTCAGGCATTTCCACTGCCTATAAAGCATTTTAGTACTATCCTAGAACCATATTCATATTATCTTCCGTTTGAATAAATCAACGATATAAGTATATAACACAACAAAATGTCCCACAAGAAACACAAAATGCACCAATGGTAGCTGAAGCAGCCCAGCAAAACAAGTGCCGCACAATCTTCCAGAATAAACGAAGCACCACTATAAGCATCACAGTATCAGATATGATTACCCCCATTACCAATTTTTCCGATCTATAGCGCAACCATTACATTTATGTGTCCACGGTAAATTCCACATGGAAACATAGAAGCTAAGAAATGGCCACAAGTTTACGCGGCTAAGTAAACCACCTAAGAGCACACAAATCCACACAGTTCGATAGCTTAGGAAGGGATGAGAGAAAATGGGGGAGAACGCAATACCTGCCCAATGATGACGGCCTTAACACAGTCGAACGGGGTGGTGTGGAGCGCGTGGAAGACTAGGTGAGGCGGCGGGTAGACGGGCACCGGGCTGTGCAACCGCTCGTGGGAGACGAAGCGGCAGAGCTCGAGCGCGTAGGGCTTGCGCAGCTCCCCCGGGAGCACCTCAAGCCACGTCTCCTCGATGAGCAGTTCCTCCAGCTTCGCAGCGCCTCCCGACGCTGAAACCGCCAGCACCAAAACCCTAAGGACGGGCGTACGCGCACACCGAATCCTGGGGAGATCGGGGCCGTGTGTTACCTTTGGACTCGGCGAGGCGGAGGTTGCGGCGCGCGCGGGCGAGGGCGAGGTTGGTATCGGCGCGGCGGCGTTGATCCGGCGTGAGGCCGGAGGCGGAAGAGGAAACGGACGCCGAGGCGGGGGCGGGAGCGCTGGGGCGGAGGCGCTTAGCGGGGCGGATGAGGAAGTCGGCGATGGTTTTCTGGGCGGTGGGAGGGAACGGCGCCATGGGGAGCGGGATTGGGGATTTTGGGGATGAGAGGACGACGAGGCGCTCTGCTCGGCCTGGTTCAACGAGAAGCCGACGGAATGGGCGCGCGCCGCGAGGAGGCCGACGAGTAGAAGCGCGTGAGGGCAGCCGCCAGGCAGCAAGTTTGGGCGCGCGCGGGAACTGGAAATTGGCGCCACCGTCGTCTTCTCGGCGCCTCGGCGCGCGTGGAACTCTGGATTCGCGGGAACTTCATGGCGAATTTCGGACGCCGCTCTTTCCTCTAATCGTGTGAAATGTTGGTAGTAGTACCAAAAATTTAGAAAAAAAATTCATTGCGGACAGAACTTTAAACTTTATCTTATAAAGTCACTCTATAGATGCTGTCACGTGGAAAAGGAGAGATTTCAACGAAATGGGTGAAATCGAGACGAGCGGGAAGACCGGCAGCAAGGGCGACAAGGCTCGTGACCGGTGTTGACAACAGCATTGACGAAGGACCATGCCCGGTAGACAGAGCGTGGGGCGAGGCGCCGACGGCGTGACGCGACGCGTCGGATGCGAGGTCATGGGGCGCCGCAGGGCCTCTAGGGTTCGATCGATCGCGACGCGCGCAGCTGCCTCTCATCCTGCTGACCAGCTCCGCCGTGCCCTTTGTCAATGGCAGGCCCACGCTGACCACACCTAACCCGCTGGCCTCCTAGCTTGTCTCGATTTCACATACTTCATTGGATCCACTCCTCTTCTATATGGCAACATCTGGAGATAGGTCTCATAAGACATTGTTTAAGGTCTTGTTCCATAGAATTTTTTTCAAAAATTTTTTGGTGGGGGGCACTTATTTGATAATTTGTTAGAGCTAAAAATTAGTTTTGTCTTTTTATTATTTTGACATATATGTTATTAAGTCAAACGGTTCTATATGTCATTAGTTTAAACTTACACCAATAATAAAGGGATGGACACATTATCTATTTTTCCTAGTTCCATACATGTCGACGAATGTTACTCGCTCTCATGAAAAGAATTCATTTCTATCAACTCTATGTAAAAAATTATGTTTTTATATTCTTAGAACTCTCGCTTTTATTCTCACTACAACTGATAAGACTTTTTAAGTTGGTAAATACTCCCTCCACCCTAAAAGTTTTTAACTTTGTTCTGACGAGACTTTATTTTTATCTCTTATCTATACTCGTTGTACAAATGAAGAATTTCTATTCTTTTAATGCATGTTATCTACGGAGTATGTATTATCTATCACTTTGTATGTTATTTTTCTTATTAATAAGAAACGATTTAATTTATCAAAATTATTTTAAAATTAAATTGTGTGTAGAGAGTAATTGTTAGGACACGTGTTTGGTACTAATTGACCAAGCCCAACAAAGAGGATGTAGCTAGTGAAGGTGGGCCGCAGTATCTCTCCGCGTCGTCACTGCCAACAAAATTACCAACGATCTCGAAAGAGTACATATGAAATGGAGAGGTAGATCGAGTCTCACGGACGCCGTCGCCGACGAGGAGACGGTTCTTGGACGCACACTGGTTGTACACGCTGGCCTCGTTCGCCGGCGGCACGACCCAGCCATGCTCAGTGCTCTCCACCGACCTCAAGGTTGGTGGCGCTGGCGTGGTCGCCCCCAATGAGCCAAAGAGGGCAAGGAACATAACGTGGGAGACGAGATGGTTCGCCATGGCTGACCGACCGATCGATCGATCGCCGCGGTGATATTACGCGCGCGGGAGCCGGGAGATGGGCGTCAATAGGGATGGATGGTTGAGTGGAGACGGGAGTGTGACCGATGCAACGGGAGAGTGTGACTGATGCAGCGTTGCTTGTGTTAGAAAATCGAATATCCATAAGTATAAGTTGTTGGACACGTTTATCTTTTAGAGGTTTTGTCTATAAATAGAGGGGTCATTTTCTCACCTGTATACTGTTGAATCTGAGCAATAAAGAAATTCGATTTTTTGCTACATACTGTGTCATTTGTTCTTTGTCTCGAAACTCTGGACTACACACGGTAGCAGTGTTCCTCAACACGTTCTCAACACAAAGCTCTACCGCGGGAGAACTAATCTACATCAACGATCTACCATCATCGAAGTACGTATACAATTGAATTTTGTCTCTGAATAGATCAGTTTTATAGATTAAATCTAATCTACTGCAATAGTGAGGCACGACGACACGCTGTCCAGCATGGCCCTGATAGACCAACCGCCCCAAACGGCGTTGTGACAGTAGTCGTCGGCCACACCACTAGTCGCCATGGGCAGCACCCCATCGCTGCCGGCCACGCCTCGCACGGTGTGCCGAATCGTCGCCCGTATACGAACACTGCTCATTGAATCGTCGCTCGAACACGACCGACGTTGCCCCCATATGAACCGACACCTTTCGCCCACACACGCAGATCTGCTGGGCCGCTGCCCACTGCCAGCGCCCGCCGTCACCGTCGCCTACCGCGTCGATGACTTGCGCCCGCACGCGCAGATCCGTCGTGGCGCCGCCTACAACTCTCCGCACGTTCGGTCGTTTCCATGCCCGCACGCGCGAACCACTCCCACGTTGCTCTGGTCTGCAGCGTTGTCGACCGTGCCCTGCATGGCCTCTCGTGTCGCCTGCACACGGCGTACCGCCTGCGCTCGTCGAAGCGCCGCGTGCT
>KE371352.1:30078-41288 GCA_000418225.1 Zizania latifolia
GCCGACTTCGCCCCCGTGCCCCGCCTCTGCCGCCTCATCATGGCCAATTACGACCACCACCCCTGCGGGTGCGGCCTCGACGCCCGCTGCGTCGTCCGCCGCAGGACCTATGCCGACACCCGCGGCCGCGTCACCCCCTACCTCCTCTACCTCGACCACGCCAACGCCGACATCGTCCTCGCCCTCCGCGGCCTCAACCTCGCCAGGGAGACCGACTATGCCCTCCTCCTCGACAACCGCCTCGGCAAGCGCCGCTTCGACGGCGGCTACGTCCACAACGGCCTCCTCCGCGCCGCCGCCTGGGTGCTCGACGCCGAGTGCCACCTGCTCAGCGACCTCCTCACTCACTACCCCGACTACACGCTCACCTTCACCGGCCACTCGCTCGGTGCAGGCATCGCCGCCATGCTCACCATGGTCGTTGTCCTCAACCTCGATAAGCTCGGAACCAACCTCCACAGGGCCCGCATCAGATGCTACGCCATGGCGCCTGCCAGATGTATGTCGCTCAATCTGGCTGTCAGATATGCCGACATTATCAACTCTGTTGTGCTGCAAGTGAGAGCCTCCTCTCTTTTTTTATCCCTCCTAGTTCTAGGCTTCCAGCTGCCTGGGTGAAAGCTCATTATATGCCACTTGAATTGCATCTTCCATATACGGAACATGTGTGCATAGGCTGCCCGCAAAATACTTAATGCTCTTTTCACTCGTTGCAGGACGATTTCTTGCCTCGGACGGCTACTCCTTTAGAAGACATTTTCAAGTCGATCCTCTGGTATGTATGCCCATGCTACCAATGATCTTCTTTTTTCTTGATTGTTATGCTTTTACTGAAGTAGTGGTGTTGTAATTCAAGACTTGTAGTAACACCAGAAATTTCACTTATGCGATTCTAGTTGCCTATACTTTCACATTTAGTTTAGTTTGTACTCTAAATACAACTGATACTTTTTTGTTTGTTAATATGTGATCATAATCTTCTGCTAAATTGCTAGCAACTTGTGAGAGAGCTTCCATAAGCTGATCAGTCATGCTATGTGGTCAATCATGGTTTAATTTACCAACTAATGTAGTCCTTTAAGCTGGCTTGTTGCGTGGGGCTTTTCATTGCCTGACACTTATGCAATGCTGAAACCTTGCTTCTTGGATGTCTATCTAGGAGCTTGTAAGAACCTAAAGAAGTTCATGGGGCTTTGCTTATTGGATGTCTATCTAGGAGCTTGTAAGAACCCAAGGAAGTTTATGTGGCTTGCTTGTTGGATGTCTATCTAGGAGCTTGTAAGAACCTAAAGAAGTTTATGCCACTTGCTTGTTGGAAGTTAATCTAGGAGCTTGTAGAAACCTAAAGAAGTTTATGTCGCTTACTTGTGATCTTTAAAGGTTTACACAGGTTCTCTGTCTACACTTCAGTAACCACAGTTAGTATCTGGCTTTCTCCTAGCAGTTAGCAGCTGCTTATGGACAGTACAGATGCATCAGTGAGTAGGATAGCAAGGACTTTAGTTTGGCTGGGGTGGTTGATATGATTCTCTGTTTCTTGGTTTCTGTTTACTGTACTAGCAGTATTATGCCGGAGGTTGGATGCAGTTTCTCCTTCCAGCTTATCGGGTACCAAGTTTTAACTTGGATCATCTTCTCTTCTTGGGCAGCTTGCCATGTCTGCTATGTTTGAGATGTTTGAGGGACACTTGCATACCTGAAGATGCTATGTTAAAAGATCCAAGGAGGCTTTATGCACCAGGTCGGATATATCACATTGTAGAAAGAAAAATGTTCAGGTAACCCCTTTACTTATTTGTTTGGTTACTTTGGTATTATAGAATTCAAGAAATATCTTGAGGCCCCTCTTGAAATATATAATTTGCTGAGTATAATGATATTAAAAGGTTAGTGGCTTATCTGGTAGGAGGGTGTTAGTGGTTAGGACTGTCAGAAATAAAAGAGATGCTATGCTAGTAGCTTTGATTACTGAACTTTATTTTGCTAAGAGGACCACCTCCAATGCCTGGTCAGTCTGTTCATGTTGTGTCATACCAAATACTACTACCTTTTTATAATCAACATTTCCAGCATAGTTGTAAACGAACTTGTTCCTGAAATCCACACAGGTGTGGAAGATATCCTCCGATGGTGAAAACAGCTGTGCCTGTGGATGGTAGATTTGAACACATAGTTCTTTCCTGCAATGCCACAATGGACCATGCCATTATTTGGATCGAGAGGGAAGCACAAAAGGCTTTGGATGTAAGAAATGTATCCTGTCTCATTTCAAAAGAGAAATTATATCCTGCCAGCATGTAGTATGTGTCTTAATCTTTTTCTGCATATTCCAACTTACAAGTATGAAGACTAGCGTTTGTTATATTACACATCATGGAACTGGTGTTAGATTTCATCGTGCAACTTGTTGATGCCTTAATGTAAACATCAATGTTCACAATTGATGTCCACATGAACAGTTGATGGTCGAGAAGGAAATAACGATGGAGGTGCCATCGGAGCAGAGGATGGAGCGAAATGAGAGCTTGCAGAGGGAGCACATAGAGGAGCACAAGGCAGCGCTGCGTAGGGCTGTGACATTGTCGGTGCCGGACGCACAGTCGTCGTCAGCATACGGCACCTTCGGTGAGCAGCCAGAGAGAAGCGAGAGCTTCCCGTCGGCATCGGTGCTGGCCAAGCAACGGATGAGCTGGAACGACCTCGTCGAGCGGGTCTTCGACAGGGATGAGGCCGGCCATATTGTGTTGCGCAGCTCACTGCCTCCCTAACTTTTCTCATCTCACCTATAGCTTGGTAAGATGTACATTCCTCTTTCTGCTTGCATCTTCCTAGTTCGTATTATTATTAGAAGAGATTAATCATAAGGATATGTAGCTCCTCATTTGGATGGAGCAACTCCATTCTTCGTCTCTGATCCAAAGGGCTGTGACATCTCAACCTCCTCTATTTCCCTTACACTAGTGTTGTTATCCCTCAACATCTTTACTCTTTGAGTGGTGAAGCTTTCAAGAATAACCTGCTCTGATACCAATTGAAAGTTACGTAAAAGAGGGGAATTGGCAATCCTGGAAATTTTCTCCAAAAAGTGGAATTAGTAGCTTCTGGAACTTTCAGAATTTTGGATGTTTCGGGATTTTCTAATACTTTGTCCAAGAATATCGATTGGCGAATCGACTTCTTTACGAATTTTAAATGCACAACCACAAGTAGTATAAGGTAGATCTAGCTACTAGGAGTTAATAGGAGCAAATAAAACTTAATATAAGCAGTGAATGAGTAGATCAAACTAAAGTAAGCAAGAGATGCAACAAACCTTAAAGGAATAACAATGAACACACCATTTGTTTATGAAAGTTCGGATTCAAGATCCTATATCTTCGTTGAGGTGCCACAAAGGATGGGTCTCTCGTAACTCTTCTCACCAAGTGACTACCAAGGTAAAACTTAGTTTTCACTAGATTTATTTCTTACGAAGTCGAGGTGGAGTGTTATGTATTATCTAATATGAATTTTACTTATTTGAAAATGTTCGAATTTCCAATTAGCCATGTTGCATCGTAATTTAGATGTGAACTTATCAACTTATGAGTTTATAGTATTTTATGTGAAGTTGTGAACTTATGAATTTGTGATATTGTAAGTTTCTAATTTATTTTAGAAAATAATAAACATCATGCTAAAATCTCAACAAAAATATATTAAGAATTTGTATAACATTACAATAATTTCTGTAGTTTTAGCGTTTTCAACTTTTGCTACATTTTGAGACAAATTTAGAAATAGCTATATTTTAGAGCATGTCTTTTAGAATTATGATACACTTGCACGGCATTGCTATTCTGTAAAGTTTATTTTCAGTGACGCGCTTGTTGGTGTTCAATTGCCTCAGTCATGTTGAATGCTTTGATATTTTGGCACAATGTTAAGGTGATGTTATCTCAGTATCAATCAGATTATGTTGGTCCTCCTATGCGTCTGAATCTTGTGCTTTTTTTTTTGCTGATGTTCCTTGTGTATTTATTTTGGGCTTTGCCTAGCTCTGACGGAAAGCCTGCTCCAACACATACAAATTGAGAAGCGACCATAAACACAAGTAAAGAGGTAAACAACGCAGGGACAAATTGCTCGTCTCAACAACAATATAGTGCTAAGGTTGCACATAACCCTGACTGCGTTGTCAATTATGTCGTCAAAACAAGCCGGACTACTGTCCAGAGTAACCATGGTTCAACTTACAATAGGATCAAAACACAGTTCGACAGACGAAGCATTGAAAGAACAAAACTTAAACTAAGATCTTCCTGTTGATTTGAGTGCCGCATGAACATGATAGCAAACAAGCTTTAGTTCTTGATCTTCTTCTTGGGCCTCAGCTGAAAGGGAAACAGTTTGAAAGCACATTAGGACATTAGATAATAATCATTTCAATCATGAGGATATAGAGCACTTATGTTTGAACAAGCTAGTAAACAATTTGGTTGAGAACTGTATTAAGTATTAACAAGTATCAGCAAATCTAATACAGCTGGTGTCAAATCTAGTATGCTCCAAATGCTAGAATGCTTCCAACACAATCCAAACAGTAGGTGAGCATCATTCTGAATTAAAGGGATAATACGAATTTCTAAATATCTAATAGCACAATTTGCTGTTGCACCTTTGTTATGACTAAAGAAAATTGGTATAGAATCTAGGGAATCTAAATTACTTGCTTGTATAGAAGTGATACTAGAAAACTGATAATCACCTGATTGCTGTGGCCACATTTCTTCTTACGGCAGTTGACAGCCCTGGGGTGCAGCCGTGCATAGCACCTGCAGAAAAACAGGGAAGTGTATTTATTATTCTCGAAAAAAATTGATAATTACACGCTTATTATGATGACAGACAGTGACATGTAAGACCATTTAGGTCAATGAATGTGGTCCAGAATCGCAAAAATATGAAGCCACTTCTTGAAGACAGCAAATTATCAAATCTCTCATTTATTCTCACATGATAAATAAGGCTAGCCAAAAAGGGAGCAGGACAGACAATGCATGATGGCAATGTCTACAAATCACAAGCAAACGACACAAACTACTGTTCTTCAGGCAAGGTATGACCCAGGCAAGCATCAAAGTAAAACTGGCTTGCAGTGAAATATTGATTGCAACTTTGGTAGATTGGCAGGTCAGACAGAAATTATGCCTCAAAAAGTTCAGCTCATAAGGTGACTTAGCACAACTAATTGATTCATCATTCCTGCCAATCTGCTACTTTCTGAAAAAAAAAAAAAGACAACCACCTGTAATTAACTAGATGGAACTGCCTGGACAAACCACTTATGTATGCCTCAGGTTAATCTCATAATGAGATTTGGCACATCTAATTGATTGATCATTCCTGCCAACCTTGTAAACAGAAATCTAGCATAGCAGCATGTCACACCAATGAAAATCAACTACCGAAACAGGCTAGGCAGCAGACAAAGTATAGGTGTTCGTCAATCTCTGGACCCATGGGGAACCCAATGCCACACTCATTCAATTCATTGAGTTACAAACCACAGATCCAACCTTCATAGAGGCAGTCCAGCATAATGAAAGTGAGTGAGCATCACAGAAACATCAATCCGTTCCAAGCAAGAGTCGCACGAGAGAAGAGAGGCGTAGAGGAGAAGGAGCGTACTTGCGGCAGATCATCTTTTCCTGGTTGTACTTGCGGGCGAGGGCCTGGAGGGAGGGCTCGATGATGCCGCCGCGGAGGCGGAGGACGAGGTGGAGCGTGGACTCCTTCTGGATGTTGTAGTCAGCCAGGGTGCGGCCGTCCTCCAGCTGCTTCCCGGCGAAGATGAGGCGCTGCTGGTCCGGAGGGATGCCTAAGAGGAAGAGGCGGAGCAGGTAGTAAGCATGGTTGCGGGATTGATCAAAGTGAGGAGGAGGAGGGGGAGGAAGAGGAAGCACCTTCCTTGTCCTGGATCTTGGCCTTGACATTGTCGATGGTGTCGCTGCTCTCGACCTCGAGCGTGATGGTCTTCCCCGTGAGGGTCTTCACGAAGATCTGCATCTTGGCCGGCGGCGACTGCGGCGTCTTAGGGGCGGCGGCTGTTTATTTATAGGGCGGGGGATTCCCATGATAGCTAGGGTTTATAGCGGGCCGAGCTTTCCATGGGCCTGTTTCTGTCCTTTCTTCACTTCTATTTACGACTCCTGTGTGTTTCTATTTCTGGATTCAGCTCATTTAGATTTCTGATTCTCTATAAATATGATTTTGAAAAAAATTGATAATTTACTACTTTTAAAACTTTTTGATTACGATGCTACTCCGAGAATTATTTTAATAAGTAGAATTATTTATGTCAATGACACGTGGGTCAGGATAGAAAAAATAAAACAACTTCTTAATGTTAACAAATTATCAAATCTCTCGTTATTTTACTGACTCATGTGTGTTTCTAATTCTGGATTCAGCTCATTTAGATTTCTGATTCTTTGTAGATATGTTTTTGAAAAAATGGATAATTTTCTACTCTCGTTATGTATCTTTTAATTATAATGTCACTTCAAAACGAGTAAAATAATTTAGATAAATAACATATAAATCATGATAGCAGAAAAACGAAGCTTGAACACGATAAATTATCAAATCTCTCGTATAAAATAAGATGTTGCTATAAAATTATTTAGCTATATGACTAATTCTATTTTTTTTATAAAAGAGAATAATAACATAAATCATCTGCTTCTGCTGAACTGCTCTCACAAAATCAAAGTTAGCAGGGTGTTTGGTCTAGTGCTATTATCTGAGAGCTGACCATGCGTACGCGCGCGGGAGTAGCCTAGGGTTTCCGCCCCTTGTGCCCTCTCCTCCTCGCCACCACCTAGGTGCTGCTGCTGCGGCTGCACGGCACCAAGGAAGAGGATGACTGGGGAGAAGGAGACAGGGGAGGGGGGATCCCAACCGCAGCCGGCCCAAGCTAAGGGAGCCAAGCCAGCGGCGGCGGCGGCGGCGGCGGCGATGACGGAGGCGGAGGTGGACGAGCTGCCCAAGGCCATCGTGCGGCGCCTCGTCAAGGACAAGCTCGCGCAGGTCGCCACAGGTGGCGCCGAGGTCATCGTCAACAGGGACGCCATGGCCGCCTTCGCCGAGAGCGCCCGCATCTTCATCCACTACCTCTCCGCCACGTCCGTACCGTACCCCCCGATTCCTCCACACCTGCATTTGTTGAGAAATTGAATTACCTAGCTGTTCTACTATACAGGATGGTACAGGCAAACTCGTCCGAATCAAATCGCACTAGTGTCTCCCCCTTATTGTCAGAAAAAAAATGATGATTTGCCGTATCATTGCGATGCCGTTGGAATAACAGTTTGCGGATGATTTTATTTGCAGCGCCAATGACATGTGCAAGGAATCCAAGAGGCAGACGATCAACGCCGATGACGTCCTCAAGGCGCTCGATGAAATGGAGTTCTCTGAGTTTGTAGTGCCCCTTAGGACTTCCTTGCAAGGTCAGTGCTGTCACCTTCAATCCAGTCTTTGGGTATTGCAAGTGGTAAATTCAGGATGAAGTGCCACATGTTTCTACTCAGTGATATTTACTTAGTGGCGTTTGGTTGCCTGGGTGAGATCATTTCATCCAGTTTTTAGATGGATGGCGGATGTTTGTTTCACGGGTGAGGTGGATGGGGGAAATTTCATGAGTCTATCACAAAAAAATAGGTGGATGGACTCATCCATCCTCCTACCAGAGCACCCTGCCGGCTGGTGTTCGAAATAACTTAGCTTATTCAGCTTCCATGTTCTTACAACTGACTAACTGTGCAATCACTCATTTTCTTGTAACTATGTTCTTACATTCTGAATTTAGCGATTGGTTTGTTCATCTGTTGGAACCGTTAAAGCGTGTCCAGTTATCCATCTGACACAGGCTTTCCATCCTTTTTTTTTGCCATGTCTCTTCCAGACTTTAGGGACAAAAATGCGGCCAGAAGGTCAGGAACAACCCAAAAGAAAACTGAAAAGAGAAGAAAAACAGATGAAGGGTCACTGCCACAAGAGCAAAACGATGCCAATGCTGATGAGGATTAATATGGCTGGATCTGAAATACGCTAGCATTTAGCTCCTTAGCTGTTTATGCTATGTGCTCCTTATTTTCATTTTATTTGTGTTAGCTCCTGCGGTTGATTATCATATGGACATGACTAGTGCTCGGACGTCTAATCGAACGCTGGTCGCCGGACGCTGCCTGTTGCTGTTGGATTGCGCACATCCCGCATCTATAGAAAACGCACACCGCTGAAGCATTTAATCTTTCACCAACCTCCGCACGTTCTAGGCCAGTGGGTCATGTGCTGTTTTGTTGGAATCATAAAAATCTAGTTCTAGGGGGCCAAATTTGCCATAAGATTTGATAAACGGACGCCATTGTGATTGATTTGGTTTAACAATTAGGATGTGAAACTGTTATCAAATATTTTTATCAACAAGTGAAACATTTATATTCAACAGATAAAATATTTTTAAAAAAAATCTTAAATAGGTGAAGCATTTATCTTCAACAGGTGAGACATTTATCTTTAACGGTTGAAATATTTATCTTCAATATGTAAAATATAATATAAAATATTTAATAATTAAAATATCCATCTTCAACTAGTGAAATATTTATCTTTATATGGTGAAATATTTATTTTTAACTGGTGAAACATTCGTCTTTAATAGGTGAAACATTTATTTGAAATAAAAGGGTGTAATATTTTGCTCTTATGTATAAAACATTGAGTTTCAGCTGCTGTAACAGATGAGACATTTATTTTCAAATTTCGTTGCTGGCTATGTACTGAACTTACAATGTGCTGGGCTGTCTGTGTGCTAGACTGGCTATGCACTGAGCTATTTGTTAGGCTGCGTTGGGCTACACGCACAGTGATGGCTAAGCATCCGATCAAATGAAGAATGTCAGACGACCACCGAGACACAGCATTTTTGTTATCATATAGTTGCTAGGTGGCATCGTCAGTTTACATCTTCCTGTTTGTACCATTCAAAATGCCGACACTGATGAAGCAACGGTTTCATGTCAATACAAGCATATAAATGAGTCGATTGAGACTGCTGGTTGTCCATACAAAATCTCTATTGTAATTGCTCCTTGCACCACTTGGCTTTATACAGCAAGTACATGTTTATCCGTGAAGATGGTATGATTGTATGAAGCTGTTCGAAACCATCGAAGTACGAACTAGAAAGTATTATACAGAACTGGCACTTCAACTAAAACTGAATAAACCTCGCTACAGCGTATTAACCATGCTATTTGTTGCCAAGAAAAATAGGTCCAAGTCCATATTATCATCATCACCTTCCATACCCATATGATGTTGGGCTCCATGGCGAATTCAGTAGACACACAAGTAGGAGACGAACGGCGAAGGCTCAATCCACACACCTCGGAGCTGATGGTGCCCTAGTCGGCCAAGCTGGTGAAGCTGCCTTTCCTGGAACCAATCAAATGAAGTCTAATAAGTCTCTCCATTGCAAAAGGAAAAGATGTCCCTAAATCTGTAAATTTAAAAACAAAAACATGACAAGGAATTGTCTCAGATGACAACAATGGGGAAAAAGATCAGTTCAGCACTATATACTAGTCTTCACTTCACACAAAAAATCAAAACTTTATCGTATTCTCTCAAACAAGATCATAAACAAGTTGTGGTCGCAAAAGTGCTCCACATAGCCTGAGCAACAATGTGGCTCATACGACACTACATCTGTGCTACACTTCAGTCCATTCCCCATTTCCTTACAACTCTTTCTTTCGCTGACATTCCAATTCTATCTTTCACATGTACTGCACCATGATTGCCACTGTCTAGAGAAGCTGATGCTCGTCCACGAGCTGACGATGGTATGCCCTGAAAAACACAGTGAGCTACAAAGGAGAGTGCACGCCGTATTTGCCGCAGCACAGCCAGCACTGAATTTACAATAGCTGCTACCAGTACATTGAAGTTGGCAATCAGGAAAAACTGCAAGGAAATTGCACAATAGTTAGGGCTACATCTAGCAGAATGAAGAAATCATCCACAAGTGCAGGATATTGTCTTTACCACTGCGATAATGGCGATGATTGTACCAAGAGTTTGTTTTGCCGCATCCCAGAAACCACCACTGCTAAACCACCTGAACCAACCACCACCTCCAGACCATCCTCCACCACCGGCTGCAGGACCTCGCCTTCGCCGCCTCCTTTCAATTTCCACATCCCATTTCTCAAACTCTGTCTTCTTCTGCCCTAAGGCACTTTCCACTGCTCTCCTGGCTTCGTCCTGTGAGGAACGAACTGGTTATCATGATATTTTGTTGTTCCGTAAACTTTTAAGAACTGATGGGAGTATTTTGGATTCTGAGACAAAGCAACAGCAGCTGATTATGTGGACTGTATCCCAGTAATTCTTCCTATGACACGCCCAAGAGGACCGCTGAATCCTATATGGATCCTAGAGTCCACAGCGATCAGGTAGGTGGTTTAGTATGAAATTACCATCGTCATCCCATATAAGATTACTACATCAACAATCGCAATTCGAAACGTGAATGTTTATGATGTCAGTAGCTGCACTCTTACTCTCATTGAGAGGATGACACTAGGAAGAGTTGAGAAAATTTTCTGGTTTATTTCTCACACAATGTCATACTAACCCAAGGGGTGGGGATACATTTTATAGGCAGCCATGTAGAGCATATACCAAGTACAAAGACCACAAAGACTTATCCATCATTTCTCCCCCTAAGTCTTGTGCGTCGTCTTGTGAGAAAGTTGAACCATCCCGGTTCTGGAGCAAAGCTCAAGGAACTTGATCCTCCCAAGGGGCTTAGTGAGGAGATCCGCAAGCTGATCCTTGGTGTTGATGTAGCTTGCCTTGATGCTCCCTTTCTCCAAGCAGCCTCGGATAAAGTGGTACCTCACCCGGATGTGCTTGCTCCGTTCGTGGAACACGGGGTTCTTGGCCAGGGCCAGAGCGGACTTGCTGTCCACCCTGAGCTCCACTGCTCTAGTGTCTCTACCAAGGAGATCACCAAGTAGTCGAGCGAGCCAGAGCGCCTGAGTCGAAGCAGTGGAGGCCGCTATGTACTCGGCCTCGCAGCTGGACAGGGCCACTACCTGCTGCTTGACCGACTGCCAACTAACGAGGCACTTGCCGAGGAAGAAGAGAATCCCGCT
>KE371352.1:92719-111346 GCA_000418225.1 Zizania latifolia
GCGGAGCACTGGTAGCTGCAGCCGTGCAGGGTGGCGGCTGGCCGGCGGTTGCCATGCGCGGCCTTCAAGATGACCAACGGTGATGGCCGCGTTCGGGTGACGATCCGGCGCATGTGCGGTGCGCAACCGGCGACGGTGAGGTGCTGCCCGCTACTGTTAGATGGCGTGGCCGACGACTACTGTCGTAACGCCGTTCAGGGCGGCTGGCCTATCAGAGCCATGCTAGACAGCGTGTCATTGTACCTCGTTCATGCAGTAGATTAGATCTAATCTATAAAACTGATATATTTAGAGACAGAAATTGAATTGCATACGTACTTTGATGCAGGTAGATCGCTGCTGTAGATCGATTCCCCCACGGTAGAGCTTCATGCTGATAACGTGTTGAGGAACTCTGCTACCGTATGTAGTCTAGAGCTTCGAGACAAAGAACAATTGACACAGTATGTAGATGAAAAACCAAACTCTTTATTGCTCAGATTCAACCGCATACAAATGAGAAGAGGACCCCTCTATTTATAGGCAAAAACCCCTAACGGATAAGCGTGTCCAACAAACCATCCTTATCTACGGAATAGTCGATTTCCTAACACCTCCCTCAATGGCGCCCCCTGGCCCCTACACATCTGTCCCCTCTACCGCCTAGTCCCTAGCCGGCGCGCCCCTTGGCCTAGACGCGGCTGCCCCTAGTGTGCAGGGCCCACCTCACCTTGAGAAGTTTCGCTGGGTTTCTGGTTCAGGGGTTATTTGGTTCGATAATTTTTTACCACACGTTAATAAGTTTAAGAAAATCTTGTCATGTTTTTTTTAAAATCATCGACATATAGGATCTAATTTATTGTAAGATAATCTTATCATTACTATAATAAGTAACCAAACACCTATTAATTAGTTAAATTTATCTAACCTCATGTACACACTGGCAACCAAAATAGCCCCTTAGTCCCGAGGCCTTCTCTAGGGAACGGTGATGATGGTGTGGATCCACTGCGGTGACGACAACGGATATAAAGAACCCGATGTGCTTCATGGATGTTAGTATCGGCAGCAAGATGGAGGGGAGGATCGTGATAGAGCTCTACGTGTCAGCGGTGCCACGGACAGTGGAGAATTTATACGTATTTTGCACCGGGGAGAAAAGCGTCAACACCACCACCAATAAGCAGCTCCATTACAAGATACTTGGCGTTTGCGCCCTATGTAACTTTGTTCCGTTTGGTAATCCCTTCATTTGGGTTTGGCCGTTTGGGGTTTTGGGTGTTGAGAACTCAAATTAGTCTAATTGAGTAAAGTAATTCTCTCGATCAATTATCCAGTTCCCGCCGCTCCATCTCCCTTGCCCTGGGCCTCCAAATTTTACAAGTTTGAATCTAACTATTAATTTTAGTTAATTTGCAATGATATGAGATATTGTTGCTATATTTGTGTTGCATTTTAACCAAATTTTATATGTATACATTAGCATTGTTATGTTATAAAAAATTGAAGTATCCTAGCTACACCCCTGGCCGACAGAGGAGACACATGATTTTGTGGTGACAACGAGGAGGAAATCACTACCACTTGAAACCACTCGTTGTAGAGAAAATCACAGCAACACCTAGAAAATACTGTGGGCTTCTTTGTAACATATGAATCTTATATATTTTTTATAGTATTTAGTTTAAGTCATCCAAAATTTATTTAAATTTCCTCTATTTAAAGAGTTGTAGATTGATATACTCTGTACGTAACCACATATTTGTGTGGGGAAATTTGTGGCTATATTGTTACCGCATCAGTGATGACGATACGGAGAGGCCATAGAAAATACGAAGACCGTCTTTTAGCCAAAAGCATCCTTGGAGATATATCACTTCTAAAATACTACTCACTTCGTCCTATAATATCATAATTTAGAATCGAATTTGACATTTCATAGTATAACGAATATAGACAGTATCACTGTCCAGATTCATTGTACAATGACGGCATTGTTCAGATTTGTGGTACTATAAAATTTTAAATCTAAAATATTATGAGACGAAAAGAGTATTTATTTTGAGCGTGTATAATCTATTATTTTATTATCAAAAGAAATATATGAATAAAATTTTGCCTGTAAGCTAGGATAGCAATAAAAGAAAGGCGTTCCTCCTGCGATCCGACCGGCCGAGACGCGATCCCAGAGCGGACAAACAGGCAAACAGCGACCGCGCGCGCAACCAGATTGGCTCTCTGCCTCTCTGTCTGCCGACGCGACGAGAGGGGGAAGCGATTTCCCACCAAAATTACCTACCGCCGCGAGGCGGTAGTCCGCTACCTAGGGTTCCGCCGCCATGGACCTCCCCGTCGCCGGCCGCCGCACCACCTACTCCCTCCTCTCCCAGTTCCCCGACGACGACGCCGTCCTCCAGCGCCAGTCCAGCGGCAGCAGCTACGGCGCCGGCAGCTCGCTCTCCGCCTCCAGCGAGTACCCCTTCCACCTCCCTGCCGCCGTCGCGGGGGCTGGGGGCTCGCCCTGCAAGAGCTGGGCTCAGCAGGCGGAGGAGACCTACCAGCTCCAGCTCGCCCTCGCGCTCCGGCTCTGCGCCGACGCTGCCTGCTCCGCCGACCCTGGCTTCCTCGACCCCGGCGGCTCTGGGAGCGGCAGCGGGAGGGCGTTCCCGCTCCCTCCCCTGACTCCTTCCGCCGAGTCCCTGTCGCACCGCTTCTGGGTCAGCTCATAG
The DNA here is from genome assembly GCA_000418225.1 of Zizania latifolia. NCBI lineage: Eukaryota > Viridiplantae > Streptophyta > Magnoliopsida > Poales > Poaceae > Zizania > Zizania latifolia. Next base: position 95,428 of record KE371352.1, read on the forward strand.
CTTCACCACTTCCCTTTTCCATGTAGTTCTAACTGTTTACACCATCACACATGCTTACAGATTCCCCTCCTAAACGTGTTATCTCATTTCCACATCTCTTCATGTCTTAATTCCAGGTGAATGGCTCGTTGTCGTACAGCAATACGGTACCAGATGGGTTTTACCTGATTCATGGGATGGACCCCTTTGTCTGGTCACTCTGCATTGATGTTCAAGAAGAGAACCGCATACCCTCTTTGGAATCACTCAAGTCCGTCCGTCCTGACGATTCCTCCATTCAAGCGATTCTCATCGACAGAAGAACCGATTTTGATTTAGGTATGCTGGAGAATTATGCTTCCAGCTTTCTGTCCAGTTCTGCCGACATGAGAGATGTCATAAATCAACTAGCTAAGCTCGTGTCTTCCAGAATGGGGTGAGTGCCGCATCGCTAAGCTACTCACAGTTTTTTAGTACAGTCTTATCTCTGGTTTGTAAAACTAGTTATTTTTTCAATCACCAAGGGGTACAGCCTCCAATGAAGACAACTTTCTTCCACACTGGAAAGAGTGCAGTGACGCTATCAAGTCAAGTACAGGATCTATCGTGCTTCATCTGGGAAAACTACCTATTGGTTTCTGCAAACATCGCTCTTTGCTATTTAAAGTATGATTGTATTTTTGTTTCGTTACTTTCCTCTTTGCCCATCTTGTGAAAATTTGCGCCCTTTAAAAACAGAACTGCAACCAAAAATTTGTTAAATGATGAATAATCTCATTTCTCCTCGATCATAATTCGTGGACACTTGTCAATATGTGGCTTTGCAAGGATGAATAACTATATTTTTTCATGTGTTCCCTACTTTGATTCATATCTTATTGAAAGATGTACATATTGCAGATGTTAGCAGATAAAGTCAATGTTCCATGCAGAGTAGTCAAAGGTTGTAAATACTGCAAAAGTGATGATGCTACCTCTTGCCTTGTACGTTTTGGGCTTGAAAGGTACATAGTACATACCTTATGAAGATCTGCGAACTAGTATCCCTTTAATACCTTGCTATTATCTGTTTTTGAGGCATTGGTATTTCTCTATGCGGGAACTTAAATAATGGACTAGTGTAACTCATGCTTGCTGGTCACAGAATTTTTTTCATATCTACCTATAATTTTGATAACGTTGTTTGGTTGACTAGATGTTCACTACCGTGTATGTTGTACATTCTCAGTTTCTCATTTGATGTTTTCATTTTGACAGGGAGTATTTGGTTGATCTAATTGGGGATCCAGGCCATTTATCTGATCCTGATTCATTTGTCAATGGTCCTTACTCGCTGTCAGTGCCCTCACCTCTACGACCTCCAAAATTTAGGTCATTGGAGATCACCTCAAATTTCAGCTCGGTTGCCAAGCAATTCTTCTCAGATTGCCACTCTCTCAATCTCTTGTTCAATGAAACTTCCACAGGTTTTTAGTTACCTAACTTTTATTACCTACTTTTATCTCTTCATTGTTTAAGTGTCAGTAGTGCTTCATTACATATATAATTTTTCCATGAAGTAGTTGGTAACTTGCTATAGGGCAAAAATAAGATTATCACCTAGGATGGCTAGATCAGTCTATCGGCGGTGTGACATAGACCACATCTGTTATTTTTCAGGTGCTGCTAGTAGTGCAGCAGTTGCTGTGGACCAACTATATTATAAAAAGCATGACTCAAGGGACAATATTATGAGCAGCTGGGTGCCAGTAAAAGGTAATAGTTCATAACAATCCACTGGGCTTCTCAAAACAAACTATTTCCTTTGTGTTGATTGATAAATATGTATTCTTTTGAAGCATACTATATTTATAGAATTGCAGAACAAAGTGTGTACTGTGTACCAAAAATCTCCACTTTGCAGCATGTGCTGGAAAGTCAAATATAAACAATAGCCTCACCATTATACTTCCACATTTTTTTCATGATTGTCTTAAGACTATTTTGATGATGTAGGTCAAGCAGCTGTGAACTCGGATGCTATTTTGCCAGAAGCTCCACGAGAGGTTTTACCACTAATCACTTCCGCCAACTTGGAAGCTGGCAAAAACAAAGAATTTAAGTTAATTGAGGGGAATCAGCAATTACGAAGTACAGTCAGTGGTCTCTCGTTTGCTGTGGATGATCTGATCATTCCATGGAAAGAGTTGGTTTTAAAGGAGAAGATTGGAGCAGGTACAAGCATGTAAATAGAACTTGAAAGTTTAAGGTTTTCTAGTCCATTGCCAAAAAAGGAATGGTTTTTTATGTTCTTTTAGATCTACATAATTCATTGTGCTAGCAGTCTTAGCATTTGAATAATATTTGTGTTATGGTTGAGTATTTGCATGTTAAATCTTGATATGCATTACTGAATGAGAAGCTTTGTGATTTTCACGAACTTACTTTCTTTACAGGTTCATTTGGAACAGTTCATCGTGCCGACTGGAATGGATCAGTAAACCTTTTGCATGCCTTATTTATTTATAATCCCTACTGAGCTCCTAATAGGGCATTGTTTTTAACTGAATAAGCCCTTTACGCTGAATGTTTTTGGCCTCAATATTGCAATAAACTCTGTATTACCATAGGATGTTGCCGTGAAGATACTTATGGAGCAGGATTTTCATCCAGATCACTTCAGAGAGTTTATGAGAGAGGTTTGTTTAACTTTTTTTATTGTTGTAAATGCTGTTGAGCTTTGCTATGTTCAGTGTAATGGTTCTGGTTCTTGAATGGCTACTAGTGACCATGTTTTATGCCCGTGCTGTGTTTATGCCTTTCCTGAGCATCCTCGTCCATATTAATCACCTTATGATTGTCTTTTCCTTGTGGTAGGTTGCAATAATGAAAAGTCTGAGACATCCAAATATTGTTCTTTTCATGGGTGCTGTTACTGAACCTCCCAACCTATCAATAATTACAGAATACTTGTCAAGGTGTGAATGTGCCTTCTAGCCATTTCTTTAATTGTCTCAATCATTTGATTACTTAATACTTGTCGGGTTCATCTATTTGATTGCTTCTAGCAAATGCTGCACATCTTCCATTGCAGAGGTAGCTTGTATAAACTTTTGCATAGGAGTGGTGCAAATGAAGTTCTGGATGAGAGACGCCGCTTGAATATGGCATTCGATGTGGTACCGTGTTGCCTCATTTTTTCTTCCTGTTTTCAGAAACTTTAACTTTCCAGACGAGTAGTCATACTGTTTATCTAAATATCCCCTGCTTACTTGACAGGCCAAGGGAATGAATTATCTACATAAACGTACCCCTCCTATTGTTCATCGTGATTTAAAATCTCCAAATCTTCTAGTTGACAAGAAGTATACTGTGAAGGTATGGTTCATAAAACTATTTACATGATTGCATCAAGATAGTATATGGTATATTATTGTCATGGGCATGGGCCTAGAGGAAAGAGTCCTGGCCCAAGAAGAAACTGCCGGCAGTATTTGTGTCAGGAGATAAATCAGAGTCAGTATTTGTGTTAGGAGATAAATCAGAGTCAGTATTTGTGTTAAGAGATAAAGTCCTAGTAGGAGATAAGGTAGAATCAAAATAGGATTAGAGTTTGTGAGTCTAAAGGATTGTAAGGCATACATACATACGTACATACGTATGGCCAATCAATGAATCAATCAAGGAATATTGATCAAAAGGCCAGGATTGGAAACCTGCCTCGCCGGTGCGTCGGCAGTCACGGCTCCGCTGCGCCGACGAGGTCCAGGGTCACATCCTCTTGCTACCTTCAAGTACAATCTACATTCCCGTTCATCTCTATTGCTCAATCCAGCCTGTGACAATTATACTATGTTTTGTGAATGCAGATGATATTTTGTTTCCAGTATGTTTTCCTGTTTATCTTCTGAGCATAACAATCGAATTCTTCTTGTCAGTATTTGACAGGCACTTACAACAGACTCTGTATGCAACAGAGTGTGATTTTAGAAATTGTTCAATAATCCATAATAGAATAGGATAATTTTGATGGCTTTGATTAGTGATAACAGACAGTACTTGTACTATTGATTTGTACTGGTGGGGATATTTGCAGATTGCAGTCATTTATTGCAGTTGACTTCTGCAAACTCCAGAAAATGGATATATTCATAAGTCATGCTTTTAAGTAAACATATTTAAAAGAAATATTTGCAAGAGCTGCTAAGTGGCCTTAGCAAATGCTTACATAGCTGTAGATTTGACATATTATGTGATATTCAGCCATGTTTTTTTCAGAGGCTCAATCTGAAACGACTGTGTTAATGTAACCATTTTATGTATTGTTGATGTGATAATTTTATAGATGGTTGATGTAATTATTTTATGGATTTATTTAATTCCAGTGTTTCCAACTTAGTTTAAACCCTTTTAACTATTTGCAGGTATGTGACTTTGGCCTTTCACGACTAAAAGCGAATACCTTTCTGTCCTCCAAGTCTTTGGCAGGAACTGTAAGTACCATGCTAATTCTTCAGAACTTCATCCCCTATTTACTGTATATATTACACATATTTGGCTTATATTGTCATTTTAATTTTAGCCTGAATGGATGGCACCTGAAGTGCTCCGAGATGAACCATCCAATGAGAAGTCTGATGTCTACAGCTTTGGTGTAATCCTATGGGAAATTATGACAATGCAACAACCATGGTTTAACATGAATCCTGCGCAGGTAACTTCCCTTCATCTTATTTGGCGTGTCCTTGCTGATGAAGTTGTGCGGCTATTCCTTGATATTATTCAATGCATGCATAATATATTCTGCTTATCGAGAAGCAAATATACTCCTGAAGTGCTGCAGATCATTATTTTATTTTGCCATTTTACATGGTGGTATGCATTTCCACAGGTAGTTGCTGCTGTAGGTTTTAAAGGCAGGAGACTTGATATCCCAAAAGATTTAAATCCTCAAGTGGCTGCATTAATTGAATTGTGCTGGGCAAAGTATGCACTGTCCCATCTATTTTTCTGTGTGGAGCAAATTGCAATGACCTGTAAGGTTATAACAATTTTGCTTTGTCTGTTATAGCGAGCCATGGCAGAGACCTTCATTTGCTAATATCATGGAAAGTTTGAGATCAATTATGAAGGTTCCATTGCCACAGTTGATTCGTTCAGATTCATAGCCATTTTTATACTGAAGAAGCATTTCATGATTTGTCATGATGAGACCAACATGGAGGAGTTTTTCGAGTTTTTATACTGAAGAAGCATTTCATGATTTGTCATGATGAGGCCAACATGGAGGAGTTTTTCGAAATTTGACTTGCTTATATTGGATAATTACTTGATGCTAAGAAGATGGAGTCTTGATCGACATTTTTCAAACAAAAAATTAACCTGGCTACTCCTTTCCATGGCTTAAGGTATGTTGCTGTTTTTGGAGTTTACCTTCAATGTAGGTATATACTAATATAACCAAGATTTTGGATAGTTGAATGGAACTTAAGTATTTTTAAGACAGTTTTAATATCACTTAAATGCAGAATTGCTGAATAGTGATAAATTGATAGTAATCGTATCCCATTGAGCTGGACTTGTCCATTGTTCTCTTCATATCCTTCAGTCCATATCTTTGTTGCATTTTTCCACTATGAACCATGCCTAGAAAATAAAGGAATGAGTTAATATGCTTCAATTGATGTTTACTGTCTAATTCATGGATCCGTCTAAATTATACTATGTTGGAACTCTCTAGTGCACATGTGATATTTGATCAGTCCAAGTTGACTAGTGTTGTTGTTAACATGTCTGAGCGAGCCAGTGAGGACCGCAGTACCTTTGACTTCTGGTTTTATTATTGGAATATATATGGCATCGTTGTGTTCAAATATCAAACTGATAGCTTATAACTATGCTAAATTATGTTGAGCATAGCTTGCTTGTGGTGACCGTCAGTTCCTTAGAATCCTGCTAGATTGTTAAACAAAAACTGGGATATCCATAATTCACTGGATTGTGTGCTTGCATACTGGTTCACCTTTATCTATGAGTTGATGTATGCTTTACCTTGAAAGGTGTGCTAAACTTCTAATAGTGGATCTGTGGATATTTCTTCCATTGGACTGAACAGGTTGGCTAACTTATCCATGAGATGCAGCACGAGCATGTTGCTGATAGAGATCTTCTACCGGCTTCATGCCTTCATCCGTTGATAAAGAGCACCATGGACATATTGCAAAAGCACGCTGGAGGTTCAAACTCGAGGGTCTTGTGTTGTGTAAATTCTAGTTTCTCCTATGTTTCTTGGTACAGTTAGTGCATGTAAGTACGGTTAGCCATGAAAGAGAGGTTTTGACTTTTGACCATACATATATTGTACGTGTGCAGATCATGTTCCTTGCAACATGTTTAAAGACTGGTCATGTATAATACTTTGTAATATATTGCTTCGACCTGTATATATTTTGGCTGAAGCAGAAACAAATGGACATTTATTTGTTTTTTGATGAGTTGTTTACTTGTTTTGTAAGCTGACGGCGTCATCACTCATCAGTGATCAGTCTCCTTCCCGTGTCCGAACTCCTCACTGGCTCACTCCACCAACAAAGGCCAGAGCCATCGCTAATCGCTTTGCTCCGTAGACTCTCGGTTGACCTGGGCCGCCTCGCAAACCCTAGCTCCGCCTGTGGCCTGTGCGGCTGTGCCCATGCCCCCCAAACCCTAGCTCGCCGCCCCGCCATGCGCGCCTCCGCCGTCCCCATGGAGATCTCCTCGTCGTCGTCCTCCGCCGCCGCCCGCAGATCCGCCTCCGCTGACCCCGGCGCCAAGAAGCCGCGCCTCGCGCAGCACCCGCCTCCGGCCCCTGCCCCCAGGGACCCCAGATCTTATGCCGCCAACGGCAGCGCCACCGTCACCGCCGTCGACCAGGCGCAGGTGGACGAGCTCGTCGCGCAGTACCGGACCGCGCTTGGGGAACTCACCTTCAACTCCAAGCCCTTCATCACCAACCTCACCATCATCGCCGGCGAGAACCTCCACGCCGCCAAGCACATCGCCTCCCTCATCTGCGCCAACATCCTCGAGGTGACCTTTGCCTTTGACTTCTGTCCAACCTTACATGTTGTTATTCCGCTCCCCCTTGTCTCACCATGTACAAATCAAGGCGCCCTCTGTTTGTTGCTAGATAGTATGATGCACACACCGTGCTAATTGCAGTAGACTTCCTTCCATCACCGGGCATCTTGTACTCTGGTCTACATGACATAGCTAATTGAGATCACTGTGTTGTGATGTTGCCAACGATCGTATTGTTTGCTAATGAACTGCACACTGACCCAATTTCACACATAAAGTAAAACATACGCAAAGTCACTTCATTTTTTCTCCTTTGATGTATGCAAAGATCAGGGTAATGAATGTATCGCTGTGTAGTGGATGTCTTTCTTATCTATTTATCCCTTTTTATGTTTGAGTGCCCATGCATTGCTCTTGTGCTAAGATCCATGGTTCTATACGCTTTATTGGTGTTAAAGTTCCTTCGCAAAATCCACTTCACGCTATCATGTGGTGATTTTCAGGCCATGGACCATTCACTGTATGAATTTCAGAATTATGTGGCATTGCAAAAGGATATTAGGGTTAAAAGAATCACCTTATGGTAGTGTTCAGTGATTCTCGAACATATCAAAAGCTGTTGGCTTTTGGTTGGAAAATAAACGCTCATTCTTACTCGTCCACTATCTGGTCTGCAGATTTGTGTTGTACTGCCTGAACTGTTCTCATGCTGGTAATGTTGTCAAATTCTATGCACCTCATCTCTGACTGTTGCACACAAAATGGATTCAGATTTCAGAAAACCATATTAATAATTGAACTCTATAGTATGTTCTTGTAAAGTTGAATCTGTATAAGTTATGATGAAAGGATGTGGAAACACATCTCTCAAGTGGGCTACATTGGGCAGCGTTGTCGTGTAGTTTCTGGGTACTTAAGGTGGCTTTCTCTCTGTTCCTTTCTTCATTTGTAACCTGCTGCTCCCCTCAGGTGAGGGTGACTACTTCTAAGTCTTGCATTTCAACTAGGCTCATTCTGTCTTCACATGTTTTATATGTTTGAATAAAATGTTGCTGTACTTCTTGACAAGTAAGGGTAACTCCTAACTTCACAAAGGAACTAAGGAAGGGAAGACGTTGGGCCTTCTCCATGTGACGATCATAAATCAAGTTTTGTATTGGTCTGTTGTGTGGCAGATTTTCCATCATTCTAGTCTTGGATGCAAAACTATTATAGCAGAATGACACTGGGTTTTCCCATGTATTTTATTAACATTTCCATGATTCTCTTTCTTCATTGTAGATCTGTATTATCTGTTTATGTAATTGTATTCTTATATAGGTGGGAGGGTACACCTATTTCATTTATTGGCTGCCTGTGCTTGTAGGTTCCAAGTGAGCAGAAGCTACCATCTCTCTATCTACTCGACAGTATTGTCAAAAATATCGGAAAAGATTATATTAAACATTTTTCTGCGAGATTACCTGAGGTTAGTAAACAATCCTTCTCGCCCTTCTATCATTTTCTGTTGCCCTGACAGTCGAGATAACCAAGTTCATGACAAAATAATGAGCCCTGGTTTCATTTCATATGGATGAACCTTAGTTTTCTAATTTTCTTTGGTTATTCCTTGTTAATACAGGTGTTCTGCAAGGCATACAGACAGGTTGATTCTTCTATACATAGTAGTATGAGGCACCTATTTGGAACATGGAAAGGAGTGTTTTCTCCAGCTTCACTCCAAGTGATTGAGAAGGAGCTTGGCTTTCAATCATCTGCCAATGGGTCATCAGGTGTTGCACCATCAAAACCGGATTCTCAATCCGAACGTCCATCCCACAGCATTCATGTGAACCCAAAATATTTGGAAGCAAGGCAGCAGCTCCAACAACCGAATAAGGCAAGCCAACATCTTCTCTTGTGAATTTTTTTTATATGTAGCTATTCAATGCTCTGTCCTCTGAGTGTCAGATCAAGACAGTGATATTATTCCCATAAAAAATATATGTTCATAGAATTGTAACTGCTGCTTTATGCTGTTGCACATATGTGATTCCCCCCTCCTGTTCTCCCCTCAGTCTGGACAGGGGATACTGGGAGCTGGTGCCAAGACTGGTACAATTTCTGATTCGGGCGATGATATTGAGAGGGCTAGTAGGATTGCTATTGATAGAGGTGCAGGGCAGCGCTTGGATGTTTTGAACTCTAGGCCTGTAAGTTCATTACTTTATCATTGAGTAACACAAGTGCTTAGATGCTTTACTTTATTGGATAATGATTCCATCTATTATGATTTATGATTTGACTCTGATATGCAGAACGTACAGCGTGCACAAAGGGACCCTTTTAGCAATCCTATTCATGAAAAGGCAGATAGGGATACGAGGGTCCTTGGATTCTCCAACGTTTCACAGCAGCCTGTTGTGGGAACTGGTCAAGTTCGCTCAAAATCTAAAGGCCAAGATGGAATTGGGGGACGACATTATACTGCTGGCATTGATTTGTCTGAAGAACAGTTTGACAGGCGCAACAGTTTTTATGCAAACAAGGATGTTAGGCCATCAGGATCTGTACGTTTGGACAGTGCACTTCTCCCAACTCCTGTTAGTAATTCTGATAGGATTGGGAGGCCGTCATCGAACAAAAGCTGGAAGAATTCTGAGGAAGAAGAGTACATGTGGGATAATGTACGTTCTCAAGGAGCAGATTATGGAGGTACCAGTTCCACAAGAAAAAGAGAACGGATGCTTGATGATGGAAATATTGGAAGCTTTCAAAAGGTTAAATGGGCAGAGGCGGGAGGCCATTTGGACCCTGACTCGTACAAACTAGATAGCATCCCAAGATTTGGAAATGCAGCAGGTCAAGATAGAAGAACGGCAGTATATATGGTATGTGAAAAAATTGGAAAACATATTCAGTACTGGCTAGATACAGCGCTTTAATTAATTGTACATAACCATGTCTGTTTTTAACTGCCATTTGCTCTCAGATTTGCAATCTATAATAGCTCCCCAAAATCATAAGTATCACATGCTAAATTTTCATCACATGTATACACATATTTCACCTTTGCACTATTTTTGGAAGACATGATTATAATCCAACTGTCTTTTTAATTGTTCAGGATCATGAAGAGTACCTTCATAGTAAGCGTGAGGTGAAACCAAGAAGTGATAGGGAAATGCTGCCTGAAGGACAGCCATTCTCGTCATCTCGTGGTTCCTCTCTTTGGTTATCCCAGGATAAACCTCTCCCAGACATTGGGTCAGATCCTAGGATAACATTTTCCAATCAGTCGGCAGATAGGCCTACCATTTATTCTGGCACCTTGTCATCAAGCATCACATCATCTGTACCTGTCGGGTTGTCAGGAGCCTATGCTGGACGATCAAGCCTAGAAAGTGCGACTACCATACCGACAAGATCAACCGAGACTACAGGGAAGCAAAAGCATAGATATTGGTCTGCCTCCTCACCACCTATCCAGTCACCTTCATCTACTCCGTCCTTTGCACGCCAGAGTTCCCCAAATCCTGCAGAGCTTGATTACCCTACAAGATCACTATCGCAATTGGGTCAAAATCCTCCTGAAGATTATAACCAAAGAACTCAATTCTTGGCTCAAAATGCTGCACTTTCTCAGGGCAGGCCTAATCTGCTGGGTGTTCCTTCTCAGGTTTCCCAGCAGATTGAAAAGCACCCTGCCTTGCAGTCAAAGCCACACCTCAAGCCGCTTGATCAACTGCAGGCAAGCTTTTCACATGAAAATTCTTCTTCACTATTTAAACCTTCAATCCAGCGGCCTATATCTGTTGGCTTGGGCCATCAGCAGCCTGCAGAAGTATCTTTGCCTAATGATTCCACCCATGTAAGCTCGGATCAGATAAGCGCTAGTAATTTGTTGGCTGGCCTTATCAAGAGTGGATTCAAACCGAATGACACCAATAATCTTGCCAGTTTGAGGGCACTGCCTCCTCTTCCAAGTGGGCCACCTCCACATGTTTCGACATCTCTTCCAACTGTTTCCTCATCGCCGCACCTTCCAACTAGTGATAGTTTGAAGCCTCAAGCACTGAACTCTCTGTGCCCACCTTTGCCACCAGGTCTGCCACTTTCTTCGCCATTTGTGTGCCCGATGACACAGACTTCTGAGAAAGCTGCACCACTCTCTAGTCTTCTCAGTTCCCTGGTTGCAAAGGGATTAATTTCTTCGCCTTCTACCGATTTGACAGCTGCGGTTCCACAACCCAGTAAATCAGATCTGAACACACAAGATGTCACTGCTTCAGCTCAACCTTCACCCTTTGTCCAGTCTTTAGTTAAAAAGGAAACACCCAATCAAAATTCATCCACCCCAACAAAAGCTTTGTTGCCCCAACCTGCTGAAATCAAGACAGAACCTGCAGAAATCAACATGGTAGACCTTATCGGCTTTGAGTTCAAGCCTGAGATTCTCCGTAAGTACCATGCCCATGTGATCAGCAACCTCTGTGGTCTAAGATTCAGACTTGCAGAGGAGCTCTCCGTGCACACCTCATGCCATGGGTTGAAGCAGTCTGAGACTAGAAATATGGGTATCACACCTGAAAAATGGTACCCTAACAAAAAAATTTGGACCGATAGATCATCTGGAGCGCAGAAATCTGCTTCAGATGCAGATTTGAGCTCCGCAGAGGAAGTTTGTGAGTTTATGGTTCCTGCAGATGAAAGCCAGATTATCTGTGCACTATGTGGGGAGCCATTTGATGACATTTATTCCATTGAGAAGGGTGACTGGATGTACAAGGATGCAGTCTATTTTGATTATTCAAAGGTAGAAGGCAGTTGTCGGGACAGTGTCGAGAGCAAAGAGCGTGTACCCGTAGTCCATGCAAGATGTATGCTGAAAAGCTCGAATGATGAGATGGAGGTTGATTAGCATTGCTGCCATACACACACAGTAGCAGAAGCAGTACTGCAGGAGCAACAGAAACAGCTCGAATGATGAGATTGAGGTGGACTAGCATGAAGTGTGGTGCTTAACAGAAGCTCAAACGAAATGATGCCACAGAAGCGTGTTTGCACGAGGGGTGATGCACATCAGTAGCTCATAGCTGAAATGCTGCTGCTGGGGTGACGACGACATGTAGGTGGATTCGTGTGAAGCTGACGGCCTGACGCTCCAAGTAAATTTTGGTCAAATATTGAGCTCATCACTTCGGCAGCACTTGATCCACTTATCATGCAGAACGGTGCTTGCACAGAATAATATCCAAGTCCACGTCTGGCCTTGTGAACTGGTCATCCTTACAATCGAAATCTTCGGTAACGTAATTTTTGGCCGAGTCAAAGGAAAATGATCTGTATGTTCATAGAAGGCCAGCTTGTATGTTAAAACGGGTGTGTTGTTTAGTTAAGAGGGAAAGAAATAGGTAGCGCTGCCATTAAGTTAATGCTGTTTTTGATAAACTTGTCTCAGCTCCCGAGAACTATAGATTTTGTACTTAAAAACTGATAGCAGAACATCATGGAGGCAGAATTTGCTTGCTGGTTTTGCTGTGGTATTCATCGGTGTCCGTTTACCCATTGGCGTTGTGTTTTATGAGATTACATGATCTTTTGTGTAACCAGATGTCCTAGCGGTGCTAATTGATTTACTGCGGAAGGTCATAAATATGGAGTTTTCTTCTTTGGTAATTTATGTTGGAAGAAACGTGCCAGCAAGCATGAAGCAGGAGTAACCTGTGACCACAAATCCAATGCATGTCTGGTGCTTCCGTTTTGCGTACATCTGGTGGTTGGGGCTTAACTAAACAAAAACATTCACAACAAGAATGTCCCCAGAACTGTTTCCTGGGTATACACCTCTTGTACGTTTGACTTTTCAATAAATCTCTATTTCATTAAAAAATATATGATCAATTATAATATCAAATTAGTTTCATTAAATCAAGTATAAAATATATATTTATTTGATATTTCGTCGTTTAACTTTTAAGTTCAACTTTTTAACTTTAACTAATTTTATTAAAAAATATACCGATAATTATAATATCAAATTAATTTTATCAAACCGATTATAAAATATATAGTATGTTTATTTAATATTATAGGTGTTAACATATTTTTATTTAAACGTAGCTAAAATTAGAGATTTAATTTATTAAAAAGTCTTATAGTATGAAATTTCCCAAAATTCAAACAACTTGTAGTATGAAATGAAATGAAGGCGAGCTAGTAGCATAAATCCAGAGCATTTCTTGGCAATCATAGCTCAAAGAGGAATAGAGATCAGCTGCTGTCGTCCTGCGAGTAGGGATGAACACGGATCGGATACGGACGGATACCAGTGATATCATATCATTTTTTATATTTTTTTTCGGATTCGGATTCGGATTTAGATACTCTGGATACGGATACAGAATCGGATATCATCGGATACGAATACGAAGCGGATACGAATATGGTTACGGATATTTACCGGATATCATCAGTAATATAATTCTTGATTCACAATCACAACACACAAGTGACAAATAATAGTTGACATCACATAAATAACCACAAATATAGAAGTCCACATATGAGTTTATATTACACAAATCACCACAAACATTAATCCATGAAAGTGTACGTCACACAAATCATCACAAATAGAGATATAGTTCACATAAAAATTAACATCACACAAATCACCAAACATAGAGTACTAGTTCACATAAAAGTACACATCACGCATACAGTAATAGTTCACATACTTTCTATATAACGATATGCTAGAAAATTTAAAATTGATGACAACTTCATTCCATAGACGCTACATCCTCATTAAAACCATCAATATCATCCTCTAGTCCCTCATCATGGTCTCCATCCATGTCATTGCCCTATATGTTCAAATACATGGGTTATTAAAGAAAGTATAGAATTGAGAAAAATAAATGTATAACAAAAAAAAAACAGCAAACCATTGTTGTCATTGAAGTAGCTAAAGACCGCTCAAGGCTCTCTAAATCCATATCGGCGATGATAGACCCAACAACATTTCCACCTACATATATTGACATAAGAGAAATTATTCTTGTAAAGTAAGAAATGATATTCCAAGTTAATAAATACTTACTATTCTTAAGGGTCGTGTTCCAATCTTCGGTGCAAATCAAAGCTTGCACAATTTCAGGATCTAAACGACAGCGGAATGGATCAACAACACGTCCACTAGCACTGAATGCTGATTCTGAAGCTACAGTTGACACTTGAATAGATAATATATCACGAGCAAATTTTGAAAGAATAGGAAGATCAAGTTGCTTGTGCTTCCACCAAGTCAGAATATCAAATTCCTTTTTATCTTTAAAATTCCATTCCACTATTGGTTGCTCCATGTAAAGTTCTAACTCATTTTTAGTTGGTCTGTCTAGAACTCCAGTACCATGCAAGAAATTCTTAAGATCCGCATCAAGATAGTCATCATTCTCCCCATCCTCAACTATTGCATTTGGATGCATTGGACAATCACTCTGCACATTTGTGGTGGTTGCATTCTTTGCACTTTGTACACTAGAGGCATATGCTTGAAACAGTTGATTAAGAACACCCATAAATTTATTAATTTATTGTTGAGGGTTCTCACAATAAATCTTTTCTGCATAATAGTGTACTAGCTTTGTCTTGAACCTAGGATCAAGAAAACAAGCTACAGAAATAGCCATGTTAGACATTTCCTAATACTTATCATATTTACGTCTCATTGAGAAGCCCATAGCTGATATAACTGGATCAAGACTAGCACACCAATCCAAAATTGCAAGCTTGATTTGACAAAACTTATTGAAAAATAGATTTGCTGTTGGATATGTGGTGCCAGAGAATATCAAAGTTGCATCATAAAACCTCTTCAAACATATAGTCAATGATTTTGCCATAGTCCAATTACTTTCTGTTGGAGCACACCTTACATATTTGCTTCTATGGCGAAGAAAAAGTCTATCAAAAGCTGATCTATAATAAATAGCTTGCCTCAACATGATATATGTAGAGTTCCACCTAGTTGGCACATCTAAAGAGAGACCACTTTTCACATCTAATTCATATTCTGATGCACATTTCATAAATGCTTCCCATTGCAACGAGGAATTCTTCACAATTCCAATTGTGTTTCTAATATTAGCAATGTCTGATGCAATTTGCTTTAAACCATCTTGAACAACAAGGTTAAAAATATGATTTAAGCATCTCACATGAAAAAATATCCCATCACATATCAAAGGAGATATCTTGTTGAGCTTTAGTACTAACCCCTTAGCACATACATCATTGGAAGATGCATTGTCTAAAGTAAGTGCAAGCAATTTTCTATCAAGATTCCAATCCACTATACCGTCATAAAATATATTGCACAAGTTCTTTCCTGAGTGATGACCCTCTACATGCATAAACATGATAATTCTTGTTTGCATACACTAATTGTCATCTATCCAATGCACGGTAATACACATATAGCCTTTGTTTTGATTTGATGTCCACATATCCATAGTAGTACTAAAACGGCATGTTAATGTTTTAAAGTACTCATACAATTTCTTCTTTTCCTCAATAAAGATATTCAATATGCCTTTTCTAACCGTAACACGGCTCTTAATTGGAAAAGTAGGACGCAATGACTTGATAAAATCAGTAAAGTACTCATGCTCAACAATATTAAAGGGATATTCATGCATTATAATTGCTAAATAAATTTTTTTCAAGCTTTCAGTCTCATCATACCTATAAGTTTGAACAACAGAAGTGTCATTGCTGTTTTCACTCTTTGTGACCTTCAAAAGTTGCTGCCCATTCTTTATTTGGTGCTTGCTAGATAGGTGATTCCAAAATATCGATGTACCTCTCCCGCTCTCACGGCGAGTATGATATGAACACTTCTTACACTTAGCCCAATACT
>KE371352.1:114174-134743 GCA_000418225.1 Zizania latifolia
GGCGACGCGTAGCAGGTAACGCTGTCTAGCACATGTAAATGGACGGGTATAAATAGTTGGGCCTAAATATGTTTAATGGGCTAGATCCGGATAAGAATTATCCGGATTATCCGAATCCGTCGGATATAAGCGATATCATATTCGTTTCTGTATCTGAAAAAATATTCGTATCCGAATCCGTATCCGAAAAATCCGTATCCGAATCAAAAAAATCCAAATCCGAATCCGTTTTTCCGGATATGATCGGAAACTATCTGAAGCACTTTCACCCCTACCTACGAGACATGGCCACATGGGATTGGAATTGGACGAAGATGACGCGGGCGAGGAGTTCCTTGCGGACGCCTGGGAGCGCAAGGAGTCAGTGGTGGACGGGGAGCTGGACCTCGCCGACGATGTGGAGTCGGTGGCGCAGGAGGTCATAGTTGCGGTGGATGCTGCCGCCGAGGGAGTTCTCGACGGGGAGGACGGAGCGGTCAGCAATCCAAAGCTCGACGGCCTCGAAGGCGACCTTGAACTGGTCGCAGGCCGGGTAGGCCTTGGTAGGCGACATGTAGCTGGTCGCCGTGCGCGGGCGCGGTAGGTTGGAGACGGGAACCAGATCCAGATAGCATGGTCGGCGAGGACGGGCTTGGCGTTGCCGTGGTGGCGACCGTTCACCCGCGGCAGCAGGGCGACGCAACAATACGACGACAGCTCAGGGGTATATCTAGAAGCTCAGATATCATATTGAATTACATACACCTACTGGTTCAACTAAAAGCTTTCTTTAATGGAGAAAGATGAACAATTTACTTTATGTTATGACAAAACCACCCATAGGGCAGCAACACCTTCTCATTCTAATTTAATACACGTAAGGAAAGATCCTCCAAGGCACAAGCTTGCGATATTCCACCCAGATCTCCTTGTACTTGTGTGAGCACCTTGCTTCATCTCTTCTTTCCCTCCATATGAGCAAAATGAGCAGGTACGTGGGGTAAAAGTACGGGATCACACAACTGCAGCAAAAGGGCTAATGGTTTTAAGGTTGTGACAGCCTAATTGCATAAGACAGTTGTGTCAGAAGGTGATCAGCACCTGGTTCCACAGGGTAAGCTAAATGAAAGTGCCAGCAGTATATCTCCGAGGTAATTACAGTGCCTTGCAATTCCCCTGCATTGGATGAAGAGGGGATTCATTATTTCACATTGTAAGGAGTACTCAACAAATAACATGCATGATTAATCTATAAGGAGAAAGGAACATCCTAAAAAACAACTTTTTTGTAGAACAGTATAATTATTGATTGATAAATGATACATGCACACTACTCAAGCTTGATAAAACTTGACAAACACCAATTAGGTACACTGAATTCTAACATGTGTATCGGCTGCTTACCTACTCACCTACGTTTGCCTTCCTTTTTTTCAAACACCAGCTAGATCTTTAGACAAAATGAGTATACAGCCATGCAGGCTCTTAATTCTTTATATTCTATGACTAGAGCAACATGTTAGTATGTTATGCTATTGAAATAGTAAACAGCACACCTTCCAAACACAGTCTATATGCACTAAGCAGTTAATAAAGGAGAAAACATACACGAGTTCCACAAGATGCATGCATCTTACCAGTAACCGGATGCAAGTAGCTTTCCCCCGACAAGTTTGGGAGGTTTACCCCAAATAAGAGCATTAGGGTTCTTCTTGAAGACATGTTTTTGTTTGTTGGCTCCTCTGAACACTAGATAGCTGTGTGCCCATTGAGTAAAGCATTAAATGCAAGAAATAGGTCATATGTCATATAATCAAATGACAAGTTCTGGTGACAATGATAGAGTACCCTATAATGAAAATGAAGCAGTTAAGTATAGCAGCCAAAAGGGACAGCTCCACTTTGTTTCTCAAAAGCCACCAACCCTGGTCAACTACATTATCAGATTTAATGAACAGTCTGACTGTCAAACACCTGACTTAATGACCAAAAAAGAGGCAAGTATCTTTTACTTGACCTTGCAAATGTGATCAAGCTTAGAATTGATAATAAATAAATAAATATTAATCAGATTGATGTTAGTTGATGATGCTCTGAATAAAATATTCTATAGCGACATGGGTCAAATTTGTAAATGCAGAAATGAAAAAATGGGACACAGACCTGAATGGTGAAGGTAAATGGAATGAACACCAAATCACCAAAAACCAGCATGAAGCCCAACCTTTCTGCAATAATGTCCCATCTGAAAATAATAAAAAAATCAGACAAGAGGGGAAAATGATGGGGTATTGTCATCATAAATCCTCATACACATTTCAGATGATCATTCAGGCATACTGAATTGATATTCACCATCTTTATATTTAGATGACAACATGGTATACTTACGTTGAGGTCATGAATTCTTCATGAACGAAGTAATCTACAATATACCACTGCATGAAGAAACATAACTAGTTTCACAAACAATGGAGTAGATGATGATCAAATAGGAAGATGGCCATATCCAATACTGCACAAAAGAATTGGTACAGAATGACTGAAAGGTTGACTGAACCAGAGAGGTAGCTCTTTGCAAACAAAGAGAGGTTGATAAATAACCATGCCATCATCCCAGCCCTCACAAAAAAGAACCTGCAAAAATGATGAAGGGAAAAACATCATAGGCATTATAGTTTCCACCAATTATTTATAGTTTGAAAGGCAAATAATAAGAACAACTTAGCAAGGAGAAAATAGCTGGATATGCACATCTAGTTCATACACAACACTGATCAGCATTAGCATTAAGTCACTACACATTAGTTACATGACTTGAGTAGATGACAAAGAAACAATTTAAAAAAATGTTATGCAGCATATCTAACTTCATGTGCAATATTAATGGTGTACTCGACTTTCAGTTCAGCAGATCCCAACTTCTTGGAGAGCTTATGCACACAAAACAACACTACATCATCTTTTTGAGCCAGCCAATTGCACAATAACCAAGCATTCCATTCAAGCCAACTTGGCATTGTGCATACTATATGTATCAAATTACTTGATGACAGTATGACAGAACTAATCAACTTGCGCAGGTATAAAAATCGTAGGATTCAGGGGGAAATCTTTTTACCCCTCGAGGGGATGTTCCCTCATTGCTTCAAACTTTATGCAAATAGTCATGGAAAATTTTCAAAATATTTGACACATTTGTATTGCATATATATACCACTCCACAAAATGTCAGGTCTAAACTTGATAATTGAGAAACAAAAAGGACAAATTTAATCTATGAACAGTACTTGCACTATTCGCCACAGAATTTTCCTTTTTGTTTCTCACTTTGTTTCTTTATCTTTACATTTTTTAAAAAAAAAAATCATGACTATTTGAATTGGATTTGAGAAGTAAGTACACGAGCGGACATCCCCTCGAGGGGTAAAAATCCATCTCCGTAGGATTAAGCC
The DNA here is from genome assembly GCA_000418225.1 of Zizania latifolia. NCBI lineage: Eukaryota > Viridiplantae > Streptophyta > Magnoliopsida > Poales > Poaceae > Zizania > Zizania latifolia. The sequence continues at coordinate 117,609 of KE371352.1, forward strand.
AATAATGCAATTCTCACAACAAACACACTACTATTTAAAATATTTGTAAATCAAGTAAAAAAATCAAGCAAGAAAACAAGAAACACATTAATGGCATACTTGAGGTCAATTCCCATAAAATGAGGATTGAGCTGCACTCCCAACCACCTATCAGACAAAGTGACTAATGTAAGTACACAACAATTATCAATATTAAAAATGTATGATACATGAAATGAAATAAAGAAGCTATATTCCTGGACTCTTGAAGAAGAAAATGAGATATGAAAGTTTATTACAGGTTAATCTTTGAATTGACAAGAAATGATGAAAGATCTCAAGTGCAAAAGACAAGCTAGACAAAATGTATTTTTTGTACAAGAACATGTAGATTTTCTAGAAGTACCAATATTTTATGAAGCTCCCACTGACATGTGGTTTCAAAGAAGAACTCCTATGGTGGGACCTTAATCCCGAATAGTAGAGTAAGAAGGTAACCTGAAATACAAGAGTGCAAAATGAGAGTTGATAAAAGAACAATTGATATTTGATTTTTGACAAAATGCCAGCATTTTAACAGCGCTGGCAAATTTTGTTGATATTTGGTTCACAGGTGCACTATTAGGAATATTACGTTCATGCAAATCATCTAATTTCTTTTCTTGCAAGTTCTAGACATTTTCTAAGGTGGCAAATTCCTTTTCTAATTTTTAGCTGCGCCAAATTATAGTGGAAGTAGTTGGGGAGAAACCAAACATACCCATGACTGTTTGAGGTCACTTTTTGTTTCTGAGATTGTTACGTTGTGTTTGGTGCTCAAACATAAAAAGATTTTATGGGTTGCTCCTAATTATGAGTCTGTGCTATGTATCATTTGACAATAGTGCATTGCATCGATTACGCTAGTTATTTTGTATATCAAGGGACCAATTTCTACATTAACAAGAATATATGAAAGAATTGGTGACTTAGAAAGCTGGTTGGTTCAGCGATGTCACCTACAAGAACACTGAAAATGAAGGTGGCAGAGAGTAGCTCGATTCCACAGTAAGCTATGACCTGCAAGCATAAGCAAACGAAACGTTGATCAATTTTCACAGGGAAATCCTTGCACGTCATATGAATGCAACAGTTGTGCATACTTGCGCAACCTATATATAAGACGCCAAAATGCCAAATGAACGACTCAATGCTCTCCAGGGAGAAGCAGAGAGTGAACAAGCTCACCGTAGGAGACATCCATCCCATGTAGACACCGAGTGCACAGAACACCAGCAGCAGCAGGAGCGAGAGCAAACCTGCGGATCGCGCACGCATCAGGAGGTGAGGAGGCTAAAGCACAAGGCAGCGAACAGCGTAGGTTCAGAAATCGGCCGTATGGTATGACAGCAGCAGCAGTACCGTTGCAGCGGTAGTGGAGGCGGGACTTGTCCGGGAGTACGGCGCCCGCGACGAGCTTGCCGGGAAGGATGGCGCCGGCGGCGGCGAGGAAGCCTAAGTAGGAGAGGAGCACCACCACCTGCAGAGAATGTAGGAGAAATGTCAAGGAATTTCCAATCCATGCGCCGTCGATGGATGCGGGTGCGGGGACCGGAACGCCACGAGGGGAACACACCGCGCTGCAGGAGGGCACCAGCGCGGCGGGTCCGGCGGCGGCATCCATTCTCCGGCGGCGGCGGAGGATCTCGATGGGTGGCCGTGTAGCTACTAGTACAGACTGCGAGTTTGATCGAGAGAGCGGCGGGACCTATGAAGGCTCAGCCAGGCCTGAAATTTTTCGTGAATCAATTCATCTTGCCAACGAGATCGAGATTAAGGTTTAGGGTTCTATCTGGCACAGCTAAAATCTTAACAACTGTGTTTATGTTTTGTTTCTAGATTTGAGTTTTATTATTTTAATGCAACTCTAGCTGTTTGGATGGATGGATCACGTGATGTGACTCTCCCGTTTGTTTCGTTTCAAGCATGATTTATAGTTTAAGTCTTCTTAAGATTACAGTGTATTTTTTTTAAAAAAAGTTATATATAAAAACTGTTGAAAACATTGTTTTAAACGTGTTTGAATCCTTAAATGATTGTCATAAACCTCAAGCAGCCTGTTTAAGAGGACTCTTCTTTTGCTATCGATCCAACCAAACTACATTATAGACAACAAAAAAATGCGCCAACTATCATGTCACAGGAAAACCACGATCAGTATCACTGTGCTCAGAGAAAACGATTGCCTCGGCTTAATATCATACATCTCTTCAACATCATAGGCATTCCCAGTTCATTTGGACAAGTGCAAGTCCTCAAAGGCTTCTTGTACAGGTAACAATTACAAGTCTACCACATGGTACTCGACGCACAAGAATTGTACGGCATGAGTGTCCAACAGTTCCCTTGTGACAGAAAAATGGGACGAATCAGCTGATCATTACTCAGTAAAGATGATACATATATGCTGTCCGATTTAGAAAAATGACAGCATGATCTCGGCAGCAGAGAGCCAGGGAGACATGCACGTACAAGGATTACTACAAAGTTCTCTACCAAGAGGAAGGAAGCACCTAGTGAAATGTGCTAGATCAGTACGTATTCTGGGGGTTGAATCGCCTCCTGGCATCGCGCTTATAGTAGGGCGTGTCGTCGATGGTCCTCCTCACGTACTCCATGAAAGGCTGAGGCGTACGAGGAGAGAGCTCACCATTCGCTGGCGACGCTGGATCAGGCATCATGGCAGGGCTGCCTGCTGCTGGAGCTGGCGCAGGAGGCGGATGTCTTGATGGTGTCTGCCTGGCCGGTTTCTTCTCCAGCAACTTCACAAAGAGCGCAATTGTAGCTATTGGTACAACAATGCATGTGATGATTGCAGCCAATGTGGTTAAACTGGACGACGATGGCTCTTTTCTTTCTCCGGTATCATAGATAACTTCTATTTCCTCTGTCTGACCTGTAGATGGGGGGAAAACAATGCTGATGGTGATGGTCGCACTGCAATCACCTGAGATTGGTGATACTTAAATTCGGCATTGTATAATGTTAAGGAGAATTAGTTTACACAAATGTCAGGTTTACTTGGTTTGAATGTTTTACCAATCAACAAAAGTGGTTCAGGTCTTCAGGATGATGGCCAGACCAAGATATCCTTTTCTTTTCTTTTGGAAAATTACCAAGAGATGTTAACTCTATTTACAATGATTTGGCAAAGACAGACTAACATACCAGTGGCTGGAAGAATTACAGTAATCTTGTGGTAGAATGACTGCCTTTTAAGTGCTTCAACCTGCAAAAGCATGGGATTCAGTACATGCTTACCAGCATTATGCATTGATTTATAAAACTGCTGCCTTGTCAGTTAAGACTAACCTGGTAACTAACTTGACTAGGAACACCTCTTTCATTTATATCAACACGTCTCGCTGACAGTAAATCTTTAGCACTCCAGAATAACTCAACATCTGGATCAGGACAATAACTCGAGCATTAGAAACAAACACAACCAAAGGTGCAAGTTCACTGAGACAATAGGCTTTCTCGTACCAGTATTCCCACCAATAGTTATGATGCTATGATTGCAGATCGGTGTCAGATTTAACTGCATCAGGTAGCCAGCTTTTTTATATCAGTTAGAACAAAAATAGATACGCAGGAGACTGAGGGAGAAGGCGGCTACCTTCCTAGGTTCTTTAATGTAGAACCCTTTGACAAACAGGGCATGAGCAGACCCTGTCACCTTTGGATCTTCTTTTAGATTTGCATGAACAACAATGTGTAAAAATCCTTCCTTCAGGTTCAACTTAACAGGCAGCAGCTGTGCAGGTGAATATGGATGAAATAAACAGTAGGATTTCTTAGAAGTGTGATCACTCCAAGGCTCAGCAAACCTAAGGGAGAAAGGAGAGTAAGATATTAATGCAACCCTGCATCGCTAGAATAATCTGGAGGTATAGTTGTATGAGAGAAACATACCCAACAAAGGAAGGTTCAACCTTGCAGTCAAATGGGACATTAATATGATTGACAAAGGACTCTGCGTTGTGCCCTGTTGAATCACTTCTTTCAACAAGGTGGGAAAGGTTAGTCTCAATCAAACATAAGTAAATCCCAAGAGTGTCTAAATACCAACGCTCAAAAAGTAGCTGAAAATGTGTTCTTTACAGACTGGACCTAGTATAAAAAAACATTTATAATGGCTTTGTTCTAGTACAATGCAGGATTACTGCTCCAGTTTCCACTATGATTGTTTGCCTTCCTCAGGCTTCAACAATCACGATGTCTAATGTTACTAAGAACCATGATACACTGGAGTATAATCTGTTCCAAACTGGCAAGCTATGTGTTATCTTTTCTTTATAGATACCGGCATACTGCCAATGAAGTTTCAACATAGCAGGTCCCAAACCGGGGTAAAGGAGAGAGGATCCCTTTACCCTAAAAGGTTGTGATAGGCTTGGCAAGCCAATGAAAAACCTAGCCACTCAAATGGAGCTAGCCTACCTCAACTTGTTTGGAATTGAAAGGCTTTGAAGAAGATAGATACATTTAGAACCACCAGTTTCAGGTAAAATCTCCAGCAGAGAACACCAGAATCTTGATATACCAAAAGCACCACTAGGGCCATAGAGACCACATATGAACAAGAACAATACTGCTGTGCTGGTGATCCAAGTGCCAATGTAACAGGGCTAATGTGTGGACTGCAAATTTGTAATAACCTAGTGTCCCAGAAGTTCATATGATCATATCTACTCAGTATAGGAAAAATCGCCAGGCCTAATGTACCATATTAGAGTACTTTTAGCTTTGACTATATATTGATCAACAATGATATGGAAGGCATGCTATGAATGAGATAAGCACTACTAACCTCAATCTTACAGAGAACTTGTACCCACCAGGAGGTCCAGCAGCATTAGTCAGTGTCTCCGCAGGAGCATCAACAAATATCTGGTTCACCTTGAGCACAGTGACGGTTGTTTGCAGTTTTGTATTTGGACCTTTGAATATTACTGTTTTAGGAGGAGAAAACACAATGAAAAATAAGAATCATGAAGGAATGACACTTGGTAATATATTCTACTCATCACAAATAGATTCTTAGTTGCATACCTTCTGCAATACCTTCACCACGTGCCTGTGCCTCACCAGTTATTCTATTAACATGCACAACTTTTTCATTGCTACTTAACCACTGACTGGATCCACGCATATCCATGCCTACAAAAGCAAGGCCATAATTAGAAAATGAAACATGATAACAAATACTGAGAATAACTACCAGCTAGGTACTTGCAGGATATAGAGTAAGATGCATATCCTTTGCTTTTATTAAACATGTATGAAGCTTAAACTACCTATTGCAGGCAGCCTGACTCATATATCACCTACTCCCTCTGTACACAAATATAGGGCGTATTTTGTATCGCACATAAACTAAGGAGATATTGGAGAAGTCTACAAAACCTCAAAGTACTAAGTCTATACTTATGCATGCATGTAGCGAAGTCGGATATTTATTAGGGGTAGGGAACAATGCACTTATTTTGCATTGAAATATGAAATAAGCCCAATATTGTGAACAAGTCCATCCAAAAACATTTGTGAACAGGAGTACTAAATGTTAGCACCCTTTAACTTTTTCTTAAAAAAAGATCATTCTGCTAATTAAAATGTAATGTGTGGGGAGAGAAGACCGTAAACAGGTAAAAAGTACACTGAAATCGTGGACCAGACAAACTCCCAATACAAAAATAAAAAAGATGGAAATAACTAGTAGTAGGTAAAAAGCCCACTTAAATCGTGGACCAGACAAACTCCCAATACAAAAATAAAAAATATGGAAATAACTAGTAGCATGAAAATGGTTTCAGTGGACATACGGTCTCCAATAATGGTAAAGTTCAGGTGTTGGCCAGAATGAAGGACAACATCCCTAGGATACATCTGCGCACCAACAGATACCTAATAAAGTGAAACATGTTAGTCAAAATACTGCGGGTACACCACAGTGAACATTCAACCGAAGAAAAGGACAGAACTCAGCATATGTTTTTGTCAGTTTGATGTCACTGTCAGATTAGAGAGATCAGAAGAGTACGCTTTTCGTGGTTTGGTAAATGTACACATTGCACAAAAAAAATAACAACCCACTCTGTATTAAAGTTTAAATAACTATGAATCCATTATGAATCAGACATAAGAAGAGAACTTTGGAATGGTAACATCAAATTTTACCATTATGAAATCTGCTTTCTTGGGAATATGGCTGATGTGCAATCTTACAAGAGCTGTTCCATGGCCTCTTGCCTTCAAAAGAACAAAACATAAAGCAGTTTGCATAAATGTCTCACTTGAATTATTCATGCTCAATCTTGACTCATGTTCTTGTTACAATTTTCTGAGCTATTTTCACTACAATACTCCTTAATTAATCTTGTCGCAATTTTCCTGAACTATTCTTGTTACAGTATTCCTTAAATGAAACATTACAAATAAGAAAGCTTGTCTCCCACTAAAAAACAATCGAAACAATCCATTTTACAACCCTAAACTTTTGAGGAAGTCTGAAAATCAACCCTTAACATCCAATTTCAGACTCCCTCACTCCCTCTCTCTCCAGGACTTCTGCAAAAGTACAGGATTGTAAAATGGACCTTTTCCAAAACAATATTAGCTCGACTTTAGGGGCATGCCATGCGTACCTGTAGCACAAAACGTTCATGGGTACCATGTGTACCATTGCCTTCTTTTGGCATCAGAATGGATACAACATCAGGATGATTTGTATCAATCTTTACAGGGGCTATTCCAAGTGCTTCACTGAATATATAGCCTGGTTGGTGGGGAAACAGATAAAAACAAGAAGAAAAAATTCTTTAGATGGAAAGAAATGAAGCATTTGATAATAATAAAATTGTTAGTGATTTACCTAATTCATCGGCGTATTTTATATCCAATTCAACTTTATCGTGTAAAGAAAGATAGGCTATATGGATTGATGATTCTGCAGCACCTATCTGTGTTTGTGCAACCTGAACAATAATGATAACAACAATGGCATCAAGGATATTTTCTAAAATGCATAGAGACGTAGAGCAAGCAATTCTTAATCCCATGGTATTAGCACGAGTTAATAAAATTTGGCATAAAATGATGGTCTGGAACTTTGAACGAGCAAAATTCTTGAGCATGATTTACTTTTAGGCCACCACAGTGGTTTTTATCCAAAACAATAGGCTTAGCTTCTATTTTGGATCTAAACAGAAATATTTTACTAAATTTCGTAATTACTTCCTGCATGTATTTGATTGTATGGCAAATAACTCAGAAATCAGTAGTGACAAACTGACATATACACAACATGCAACTGTATCCTTACTTTTAACTACCCAGCCCTATAAACCTGAGTAAACTGCATGTCCTAAATGACTTCAATCATGCCAAGGGCAACATTAGTTGAAAATTTGAAACGTAGTCCAGAAAAGGATGGAAACAACAATAATGTTACAATCCAAAATAGAGATGTTAATAGGGATGTTTGGTATATAATAGAAATAATGTAATTAAAGTACCAGCATCCAACCTCAGCAACTCGTAGACATGATGCTATTTCTGTTCTACCAGTTGAGTGATCCTTTGCCTGAATGCAATCAATCACATTGCTTTCTCCAGTCCTAATTTTGCTTCCATCAATAATGTTAGCATTTTGCATAACAGGATCACTTCTACCACTGTTCCTTAGCAGCGAATATCCAATAGTACTCTCCAGGTTATCTGAGTCTAGCTCTCCAAATGAATTAACTGATCCAGGCAAAAGGCCTGTAGTAGTATAAAAGGGTGGGAATAACCATGTTATAGGAAGTCCAAGTGCGAGAGGAGGATCTGGCACCACCAGAATTGTCTTGGAGGCATTATAAGATACAGATCTAGAACTGCCAGTCATCGAGAAATCACAAGTAACTGACACAGAAAGTTTGGTTTTCCCTGCAGATCTATCAAAAGAAAAACATTCATTAGAGCTGTTGCTGCTACCCAATTCACAACATGAATGTTCTTTAAAGTGTCTCAATCAATATTCTTTATCCTTAAAAAACATAGATAGAAACACTCCTTCGCTAGGTTTAAAAAGGTTATGCCAATCACTGTACTTTGTCCAGTGCACAGCGATTTTTCTGAAACAAATGCACAACTGTTTTTTTGAAGCAACTATTAGTATATTTCCCTTTAATATGAATATTGGGCGCAATAAAAACACTTCCTCCAACTTTCAGTAAAGTTAAGGGGCTAGGCACTAGGTTATACACTCTAGCAACAGGCAGTCAATTGGCAATTCAGCATATCATTTAAAATTTCATACTTTCATGAAGTACCTTCCAATTGCATGATTAATAAAAGCATTGCTATTGCCAATGGAAAACCATGGATAGTTTTTCCCTTCTGAATATAGCCCTCGATCACTTTCATATTGCCAAGATCTGACTGATTGAAACATCACAACCTAGAGAAGAACAGTTTATTAGTGTATGTGCTCTGAACTTAGCATTTGGCACTGTAGAAGGGACAACAGGAATATTCTAACCTTCTCATCTTCTATAATCCAAGTGTAACTTTGACAAGTTTCATAGAAGGAAAATAGATCTCCCTGACCAGTGTATGAAACATTTGATAAGAATATCAGAAGTTTGCAAGATAGCAAAAGGGGATTAAACAAACCTTGCGCAGAGAAGGGTAGATTGGCATGCTGCAGCCAACACAAAGACGGTCACTTTGAGTACTCAATACCATAGCCACAGGGATATCCACTTCAACTCTTCCAAAAGCTTCACATATAAAGGTGCCTTCATTTGCCAAAGCAACTGCACGCACAGTCTAATGGTGCAACAGATCAGCACACTGATCCAAACTCAGAAGTTTGAAAAGTGCAACCATCAAATGTGGTGTTTCAAAGCAAGGTGCTGAGTTCATATCAAACTGTAACAATGGCAGAAGTAATAATAATAATCACACATGCATATAGAGCATGGTCAAATAAATGCCCTGGAAGGGTATGACTTACAGAGTTTCCAACAGCCTTTGCAGACAGCTTGCCAGTAGCATTTTGAACTTCTACGGTTTCCATGTTAAGACTTGTGTACTCAATGACAACGCCAACTTTAGGACCACCTTTAACAGAAAGCTAAAAGGAAGACAACATTCAAGACCCTTTTTTCACACAAGTACATTTGAAGTGCTAGTGATTTGAATGGTAGACTACAAATGCCAGCAGTTTACAAGTCCCCCAGGAGAACAATAAGATCTGAGAAAATGTGTATATAGCTGGCATAACACACAGGGTACTAATGATTACCACAAAAGAGGCACCCGGCGTGAGGTAGATGTACTCCGGATGTATTTGCAGTGGTTTGTACACCTCCACCTTTACAACCTGACTCAAAACTCTTTGTCCAGAGTGTTGCTTGGTACTGACCTGAAGAGTGAACATAATAAGTGCTTCCAGCTAAATAAGCCACTAAAACAAACAAAATATCCACCTTGCAATTGTCAAACTTACATATAGAGATGTTGTGCCAGTTTTTGCAGCTTTAATTGAAAATGTTGCTCCATCCAGCGATTCACTTGGATTAATTAGCTCCAGAATCCCATCACCAAGATGCACCTCAATTCCCATGTATTTGTACTGCATAGAAGACATAAATTGGTGGAGGTATAGAAATATTGTAACACTACCAACACCTAAGATCCTGAGGAAAGTTCCCAGGAAATTACCATAAAGGGTGTCCAAAATGAAAGAAATTGAAATTTTCACAACAAAGAATACAAGGATCAACACTAATATATGGAATTAATGGGGAAAGATATGAAATACAAGAGCATGGTGGCACAGGAAGGACCTGGGAATCTCTAAAGACTTGTCCATCTTGTGTTCCAGATGAAATATGAAAATCTTTTGTACTTCCTTCCTATAAACAGAACAAGACAGTGAAACAATAACCCAAAGATTTAGCATCAGAAAGAAAATAAATCGCAGTAAAGGAAAGCAGACCCCTGTACCATAAGGCTGATCTGCTCTTCTGAGTTTATCTTAATCCAGTCAACATTTGCAACTCTAACCTGTCATAGCACATAACACCACACACACGTTATTGTCACTATAAGTGTGGTGTACTAAAAGGGAGATCAATACAACTGTATTACTAAGATACTAAAAGATAACGTGACAAGTTAATGTGGCCATTGACAGGTATATACCAAAAATTCTAAATATCACCAGAGAAATGATATAAAGATGTGACAGATGACAGGCTGTCGATATGGCTCTGGGGAGATCAATGGGGCCATTGTGAAAAAAGTAAAGATGGCAAGTAATAAGAAAGTACAAATGGCACTTGGTTCACATAAGTAAAAAAAATGAAATACTGAGAACTTTTTCCTGTTGTGTGTGTGGGGGTCGGGGGTCGGGGGTACCAAAGAATCAGTCAATGCTCTAGGAGAAAGGCCAATATCCTGGATTGACACTGTAGCAGTGCCCAGGCCTCTAGCACCAAGAATCAACTGAGAACATAGTGCCTTTCGTGGATGTTGAACTATTTGCACCACGTGTGTGTCATTGCTAGAGGCATCTAGGAAGCATGTCCCACCACTGACAGTTAAGTTTTCCTGGTTCAAAAAAGTTAAACAGAAATAGAAAAGGTGATTTATATGTAGGACTATGCAAAGAATCTATAAAGTGTTGCAGTTACATACCTGTGCTTCTGGATGGAAAACTATCAAGACATAATCTGGAGTAACTCGTAAGGAAGAAACAATCTGTTCACATTCCGTAAGGATTAGATAAAAGCTATAACAAAATCAATGAAAAAGAAGTATATGTCAAAATAAATCAAATCTGATTACCTGCAACTGAATAGCATCTGTGAGAGCATCACGCACATTTTGAAGAAACATGTTCTCTTCCTCGCGGTTTTGGACATCCACTCTTAAAGAGAAGCCAATGACTGTAGCACGGACTGTGCACTAAAGGTTCAAATATTGAAAAGGTTAAAATTGATATATCCATTTTAAGCCAGAAAAGGGGATACAATTCTTAATGAGATCAGAGATGTTTAGATTCCTCAAACACTGTACTATATTGTTGGTATACAAGTATACAACCACAGTATGCCTCGTATAATCAATAGTATGGTTCATAAATATGTGTGTGTGTGTGTGTGCATGCCGCATTATCACATTGGCAAACATGTAAATGATGATGTAACAAAAGAAAGTTCAAAACAATTAATGGGGCTCATGGGAAATTTTGTGGTGCAGTGCAAACAGTACTGACCATTCCAGTCGAATTCTGTAGGACGAGAAATCTCTCCCAGGGTGACTCTTCTAACATTTCAGCATCTTTGTCTTGGTCCAAGTAGGCACGTCCTTCACATTCAGTGACCTCCCATCTCAGGCAAAGAGAAGAGGAATTGGCAAAAACTTTTCCATTTCCATGAACACCAGCAGCAGCTAGACGTATGCTTCTTCCATTTGAAATTACAACAGGTGATACTTGCAGTCTATTAGGGCTACGTTCAGCTCTGCTTGCAGCTTCCAAAATTTCAAGTCGGCTTTCTGTGCAAGTGTCAAAATGAGATTTAGAAATGAAATATGACATATTTTAATTCATGAAGTACATTGAATATAAAATGACAGGATAGTACCATTTTCATTCGCGATCAATGTTATGGCTGACGGAAAGTCACAAACAACTGTGAACTCAGATTTGGCTACAGCAGGCACGGGATGATCTTTTCCAATCATGTTTCCACGTGAGAACAACAGTTTCTACAGAAGTACAATAAAGTTTCAACTTGGAAGCAATGCACTAGAATTAAAAACAACGTAGTGCATAATTGGAAACACATGTGAACAAAACTATTGACAGGAATGGAGTTGAATTTTCAATTTTCAAAGTTCAAATATGCATTCAAATACTTACAAAGTTCCCTTTGCTTTCGCAAGATACACGGTATAGTCTACTAGACAGTTTTTGCACAGCAGTAGAACTAACAGCATAATTTTTAGATTCACCAACAACATCAACAGTTTCGACAAAATCAATCAGTTGGTCCCACTGTTCAGGTCCTCCAAAGAGAAATACATCCATGGTTGACCCAGGAACTAAGTACAGCTCTTTGGGGGAATAGTTGTCCCTATTCTGAATGCCACTCTGTATGCGAGATAAGTCAACCCAGTAGCCACCAAACCGGTTTCCATTTCCAGCTTGAAGTACCACAAGAGGATGATACGCTGATATTTTTGAAGTTGCCTTCAGAAAAAGAGGTCCACTAAAAGTCTCAAAATAAGACTCTGAATCAAAGGAAAATGTTGCAACCAGTGTGGCTTGACCAGCAGCTGATGCATTTAGAGTTATCCAGGAACAAGGATTGCCATATTGTGCCCAAGAGCCAGCATGATGCTTTAAGGCTTCAATGCTCAAAGCATCAGTTGTGCCAACAACTTCGAAAGACTCATTCTCAGATAGTAGGGTCCACCTTATAAAAGCATTAAAGAAATTACATCGCGAGAATGAGTGTCCTGCAAAGAGAAACATCAAGGGTAATCTTTGGAATGAACAAGACAGTTTCAAAACAATGAAAATGAATTTATCAGTTGCAACATAGATGAAAGATATAGCACAAGGTATTCATCACAAAATATGTGTACATTTTGGTTATCAAGGTAAATAAGTCTCTTCAAAATTCAATGATTATGATGAGAATACTATTTGCCATGATTGAGAATAGAGCACGGGGAAGGGTTAGTTGGAGAGATCAAAGTATGTAAGAGGAGTTAATAAGATAAGGTATGCTAGCATTCACATATCATTTTTCTAGAATGTATGCTACTTGCTAAACTACAAGTCTACAACTGTTTCATAATAAAGGGGAATAATAGCCAGTCCATCACATGTAAATCACCATTAGATGTCTTTAACGTCACAGCAGCTTGAAGTTGTGTTCCAACAGGCACATCCACGGGAAAGATTGGCAAAATAGCCAATATTGAAGGAGTGGATACTTCAATAGTGACCTGCATGATCAAAGCAAACCCAAGGAGCTGACAAAAGTGGCATATAGTCGACTTGAAAAATTAATATAACAGAAAAGACCCTCATGAGCATGAAATAAAGGGTTGGTTTTGTTGGTGCCAAACCAAACCCCAGTAAAACTTTGGCAAGATTATGGCATCACTATTCAAACCTTGCAGAAAACATGTATATGTGTGCTCATGTGTTGCATGCCGTTCATCAAAGTTCAGCTTACATTTTTTAATCAAGCCGAGTATAAACCAGGAGTTCAGGAAAGAGGAACAATTAGGAGATTCGAAACTGTCATACCTCATCAAAATTGAAGGCATCAAAAACAGAAATTACTCTGATTACAGCTCGACCAGGCTTTTTTGCACGCACAATCAGTGAGTCAGACACATAAGCAACAGTTACATCAGAGGAAGATAACTTGTAATCCTCCAGCATCTTACCACAACCTTCAATTGAATGCAAGATTACCAGTCAAACTCAATTTACAGTCGAAAGGTGGGTTAAGTGTATTAAGATATCACAGTGATAAACCTCCAACTGCTTTCAGTTCAACTTCCTGGTAAGCTCCGGGAACCCAGGGAAGGTGGATAATTCTGGAGTTATCCATTTCTTCATCCCATATTGCCTTCACCTTACTGCATACATTAACCTCTTGTTGAAGCTTGAGAACCTAGAGTGGAATATGTCGATCAGCAAACTATGATGGCTTACTGATGAACTAGCAACACCATCCTAATGAACTTTACATACAAGTAAGCACCATCCCAAGAATGAAAATGCCAACACAGTAACACATACATGAATGGAATGTACCTTTAGTGGTCCAGATACCTCTGTTCGGTAAGCTAATGAAGCAACTAAATATCCTTTTCCCTGGGAAATGGGAGTTAGCAATCTAGAAGTTTGCTCTTCATATGAAGCTACAGAATTGTCTGGAATCCGTGATAAGTTCCAGAATTCCACAGTACTGCTCGCCAATTTAAGCTCGTTTTCCTACCAAAGAAAAATAAAACTAATAAATAGACAGAATAAGATTGTGCCCTACCTCTGTAGCTTACTTTTTTATAGAACTATCAAGTGAACGAAGCTTTATAAATGCATTTATGCAGCAGAAGCATGTCCATGCATGAGCACTTTAACATGGATTCCCATACCAGGAAGAGATAAATGGGATCCAGAGACACAAATAGTGTAGACTAACAAGCTTAATGTAAAAAGGTGGTTAAAACTTAAACGTATGTTGGTATATGCAATCAGTGCAACACGCTAACACAGTACTGCATGTGTATGTAAATGCATATATGAGTAGGAGCTGTTGCTGTTCTTTTAATTCTTTTTGGTGATTAAAAATACAAGTAGGGAAAACAGATTTTCTTTACCTGGTATTACATGTACATGATGATTCAGAAAATAAAAGCAAAGATAAGGAATCAAGTAAATCAGATGAATAATACCTCGGTAATGAACATTTCCTTGAAATCAAATCCCTCTGCAAAAGCTTTAACAAGGACCATGTACTGCCGTCCAGGAAAGACATACCAAACTTCTGAAGATGGAATACTTGCTATCCCATGAAGATGAATAGAATCATCCATAACCGGAACTAGATAAACAAAGAGTGCCTGTGGAATAACAACATGTAGAGATGATAATTGTGCATGGCCAGAAACCCTTGTGTCTTCGACAATAACGTCAGTAAATCCCAAATTCAAAGCATGTAAGACACCCAAGGAACTATCCACTTGTGCCACAGAAGAATTCGTCGCATGCCAATGATGATACTGTGATGGTAAATTAACCACTGGTGAAAAATAGAAAGGGAGAGGATCTGTTAGCTTTCAACAGCAGGCATGAAACGAAGAAAGTACAGGTAGATAGATTCTAATGATTGGATTAATAAATAAGAAATTCATATGATTTGCTTAGATTGTCACCCTGTAAAACATAGCATAATGTGTTGGCTGTAGTTCTCTTCTGATCTGTTTTAATATAAGACATGAGTCATGCAACACTGGCTGTTCAACTTTCTGCTGGATGAATCTGGCTAAAAGTTTGATTCTTTATTTAGAGAATTGGGTGTCTAATGAACAGCAAACTCAATCTGTTTGAGAAAGTACCTTGGGGAACTTTATGTCGAAAAACCTTGAGTTTGAACTTTACCAAAACACCAACAGTCACAAGGACTGGTGAAGGGGGCTCTAGCGACATAGCTTCAGCAACAGTTAAAGTGATTGTATCAATCACATGCTCAAACTGAGGCTCAAATAATTGAGCATTAACCACCTCTTGGCCTATCTCAATACCCTTCACCACAAATAAATCTGAACCAAGATTCTGTGAAAGGTATCACAACAGAGTTCAGAGCGTGGATTTTTGTGTATCTGCTTTTTGGTAAAAGTTAATAAAAAATGAGATCATATTTATTAATAGATCACATACCCTGTCTTCAAGCTCAACCCGTGTATTCATATCACCACAAAAGCCACTGCAGTCACTTAAATGTGTTTCTTTCAATGGAATATGAACCAGGTGATGGCTATTGCTATCAAGCAACCTCGGGGTAAGCTGCCATATGAATTGTAATCCCACCAATGATGAAAATACATTGTCTGAGCCAAAAGGAAACAAATCAAGTTGCAATGAAAGAAGTAGCATTCAGCAACTATTAGAAGTGACCCAATGGAACAATACTAAAGAAACTATGTTATTCATTATTCCAGTAGAAATTTTCGAGACCAAGGAAAAGAACCGGTGATGGTTACATGTAAGACAATGGTAACAGACAACGATGGCATCAAGAATTCCAATTTGTGCACATTGAAATTCATGATCATCTGAAGTTTTACAGTGATACAGCAAACAGTAAGAACAGTGGTCCATAAGCACTGGACAGGCTAATTTGACTCATGCAAAAGCAGTATCAAAGATTAGAAGCACATTTTGTGGTGGTGGGGAGACTAATGTTGAACTTTCTATAACAGGAGCTCCTCCCTATCAGAAGAGGACCTTAAAGAATAAACTATGACAAATAGCTCTCTGAGATGGAAGGACTATATGAATTACCTTCATCATCAAAGGCATGAACGCGCAATGTGGCAATTTCATCTAGGTCAATTTTAACAGCATGATGAAAAATCCTGATCCGGGATATTTTGTCAACAAAAACTTTGCAGTGTATCGTGATTCCACTAATAATATCAGTGGCATAGACAGAAGTTTCCTTCCTTCCTCTATAAGGGGCAATTGATGCCAACCGAGCACTAGTTGAACATCTGCTGCTATCATTATATTCTGGTTTGACTGAAATAATATCATGATGATCCCATTCCCTGTAAACATACAAAATAAAAGTGTGCATTAGCCTCATCACATAGTGAAAGAGTAAAATATCAATGTCAACGGAAAGGAGTATGGTCCCAAAAGTGCTTCTGAATTTGGAAACATCCTTCTGCAGCAGGATACATCCGCACAGGCAAAGAACAATGACTAATGGTGGTGCATCACAATTAGTATATTCTGGTGGTGCATCACAATTAGTATATTCCTTCTTAAGTCTGTTGTTTCACCATAAAACACATGATCCGAATTCATGTGCAAATGACCTATAAATTTCAAACTAATAGCAGAACAACCACCCTAGTCAAAATCCATGTGCCACCAGAGAAGCAACAAAGCCCAAGTACTCAATGCAAAATGCGAAGGTGTGCATGCATTGTACTCGCTCTGCAATCACTACTAGCTCAATCAAAGGCAATGCCAGAATACAGAAAGCAACAGAGTCCAGTCAACTTTTCCCTACTCGCAACCTAGCAACTCAGTCGCTCGACCCAAGAGTACAAGTTCAGTTCCCAACCATAGATCGAATTGACTCATCGCGTAACGCTAAGTAATCATGCCACAGAAACCAACTGTGGCCGCTAGCTGCAGAGACGACTACACTTGGATCCACTCCAGACAGCATCGAAATATCAGAGGCCGCAGCATCGCGGCACACCAGCGATCAAACAACCGAGCACCAGGCGACACGAAAAAAGAGGTCGAGAGGCGAGAGCTGCGGAAGCATGTATACCAGGTGAAGCAGCCGTCACCGCCGATA
>KE371352.1:134859-148794 GCA_000418225.1 Zizania latifolia
CCGCCGCGGCGGCCGACGGCGAGGCCATCGCGCCGCAACGCTTGTAGACTCTAGAACCCTAGCTAGAATGTAGAGGGGAGAAGCAAACTGCAAGGAGCTCGCCAGCAAAAAGGAAGCTTTACGGGCAGAGTAGAAAGAGGCACAGAGGAGCAAGGGCTTTATAGTAAAAAATTAAAAAAAAGTGTTTATTTTCATATCTTACCTTAACCTATTTTTTTACCTTTCCTACTCCTACGTTCAAAAATACTTCGTTTTTAGCATTTTTAGCTTTGTCAAAAAAAACTTTATTTTTAGTTTTTTAACTGTCTCAAAAACGTTTTGTTTGTGCTACTTATTTACCATCCATTTGCATATAAAAAAAGTTTTGTTTTTAATACTCCTCGTGTATTCATTGTTGATCATATTCGATTTCTTATTAATAAGAGATATTTTGATTTTTTTCAATTTTATTGATAATTTATTAATTTAATTTTATCTTAAAAGTGAAGTTTTTATAAAAATGATGAACTAATTTTGAAATCCCTAGGTAAAGCTTGGTTAATTAGTTTTAGGGGAGGTAACAAAAGACTAGTGATTGGCATAAAAGAGTTTATCAAGGTATGTAGGTAAGGACAGTGTGACTACACGTTCGGATTTGTTAGAGCCGCCGTGGAATACATTTCACAGTCGGACAGACATTAAAATCTTGGAAATAGATCTCACATTATAAAATTCTGTAGAATTTCGAAACATAAGAATTTAGATTTTGTGTTTTGATGGTTAGATGAAATTGAACATATGGATTTTTATGGAAGTTGTTTATGAAAGAAAGGGCAGAGGTCAATGGTGTCGTGTTGGACTTCTAGCAAGAATAAAACAAGAGTCAAATATGTACAAAATTATATCTCATCAAACCACACAATATATAAATAAGCTTGTCATATTAGTTAGCTATAATATATATTTATATCAGTTAGTTATAATATATATCTATATCAGTCAACCATAACATATGTTAATGTCGGTCAACTATAACATATATGTTGATGTGACCACAAGTCAAGCTTTAGGGGCAAATCGAGGACACAATGGATGGACAAGTTTTGTGGAAAAGATGTAAACTTTGCTCGTTGTTTTTTTTTAACTTTTTTGGATTAAACCACCTTAATCCTATATTCCTATTATGAATTTAATTAGAGATAAATGTCACCATGATTGGTGGCAAAGAATCATAATAGGATAAGAGTCATATATGGATACACCTAGACCCACATGTGTTTATAAATACATATGGAGAGAATGTCTAAAATCCTATCTTAGAGCATCTCCAAGAGAATTATTATTTTGTTATCTAAAATCTCATATAGAAAATCATTCTAATAAAATTTAATCTCTAAATCTTATTACTCTCTGACAGAATCTCAATATCATATTTCTTATATTTTGTTCTTGTATCATCAACAGATGAACTCTGTTTATTAAATATCTTATCTTTCTTTTTATTTGAATCTCTTGTATCACCGATAGGTGAGACCAAAGCGGATAGAAAATGAGAGTCACTCCCTATAAGTAGGGAGATGGAGGAAGATTTAGGGAGCACCTTATTTTGGGGAGTTTTTTAAGTATCTGTTGAAGCTAATTTTTTTGTTATAATATCTAAAATTTAAGGAAGAGAGTTTTTTAGAGTTTCTTTTAAATATGCTCTTATTTTACTAAATTTATAGAGCCCAGTTAATCTAGCACTGAAAGGGTTTGGTGTGGCTATTCCTACTTATTGAACTCACCAACACCAAGAAGAAAGAAAGAAATCAGAAGAGAAGAAAAAGGCAACAGGTTCACACAACAGTTAGTTGATTTATTTCCACATAAGATTTGATGATTATATCAGGCTAAGATTGATTTCAGTAAATAGTTTTACAATAGAATTTGGCAATGTCACGTGGAAGATGGGTTATCACACCTTCGTTTGCCCATGTTGTTGTAGGCTGGCAACAAATTTGTTGAAACATCGAATAGAATTAGGGATTTAGGGGTTCTGAATACGACTTGTAAGGTGTATTCTGCTCCAATGAATCGTATAACTGAGTTGCAGAGAGTTGCAGAGGAAAAGTAGGTTATAGGTTCAGAAGCTCTCAGTGACAGATTTGATAATTTATCACTGTCAAAAAGTAACTTCACATTTATACCATCCTGATCTACATTCATTGATATAAATAGTCAAAAAAAACAAGAATGATATCATAATCAAAAGGGTCGTTTAAGAGTGATAAATGATCAATTTTTTCCTTAGAGAAATCTGGGCAATGCACTTACTGGGAGAAAGAAATCTTGTCGGTTACTTCCTGGATACAACAACTTAAAGTCTAAAACAACAAATGCAATTTACAGTGAAGTGGCTTTTTCTTTAGTTACACTTATTCCTTATGTCTGCAAATAGATCGCTGTTCCAATCAAAACGATCCACAAAGTAACAATCACCCATGCGCTCCTCTTCCATTCCCTTGGAGGTTGCAAGAACGACAAGTTGCCAAAGACATTCGGCGATGGTTGAGCTTGGTTGCTGGCAGCCACCATCTTTCTTTTCTTGTCCTCTTGATCCTTGATCTTGTCGCTCCATGTTCCGGCGTAACTAATTCACACGATAGTGCACAGTGTGTCATATTTCTATGAGGATGGACTGATGTAGATCATGCTGTTGCTGCTGCTGGAGACTCACAAACTGATTAGACTTTGTTTTACTTCTTCCGTGTTTTAATAGAAGACTTCTTCAATGCTTTAACAGAAGAATATGCCCACGCGCAAAGAATGAAATATTCGCATAGGTGCGGTGAAAGAAAACAGCATGGTGTTAAGAAAGAATGAAAGATAACTAACCAATCCCAACTAGATCCAATTTGCGGTATTGTGACCACTTCGTCATTGGAGATCTTCAGCCTGGGTGCCTCGGAAATGTACCGGAGTTCAGCCGCCTGCCGCCTGATGCTAATCATTGGATGTGTACTCTCCAACTCTTTGTACAGTGCTATACAATCCTTGTGCCGCCTATTGGCCTCATATGCCATCGCAAGCCAAATTTGGATCTGTAAGTGACAGCAGACAGTAGATATCACCATAGTTTACAAGCATGACATGACCAAGGACTGTCATTAAAATCATGAACATGTGCAGGTGACATTATAAAGCACAGGCCTCACTTGGTCAAATACGCGTACACTAATTCCATTGCAATGCTTGCCATGAAGAAGTTAACATTCAAATTCTCATTGTGAATGGTCAGCCTTTTCATATGTTAGGATACAGATAAGGTGGGCCGTGGCAACAAGCCACAGGGCAATGCCAGAAAACTAAACCGACCAGTCATGTTCTGTCAACATATACATCTGTGGAATTAAAAAAACTCCAACTAATGATCTCAACCATAGAAATATTTCCATTCCCCACAAAGTAACTGTTTTTATATGCTTGGGCTCAATTTTCAGTATACCACACAATACAACTGCTAGGAAATTGTAAGGAGGTATCAAAACTTCTATTTCAACTTCTTTTTGGCAGTATTTGTATATTTGATGGTTTGTGAGACTTCCTAGTTTCATACCATGATTTGGGATATTTGACATCTTGTGAACCTTAGGCCAGTCGAACATATTTGATATTGGCCTCTTAATATTTTCTCTTGATGACATCATTTCTCTTTCTTGGACTGTACATTCCTATGGATCTCTTATCATATGAAATGATTTCATTCAGCCCCAAATCATAAAACAGAAAAGGTTGTATAATAAGCTAGCACACATCTAAGATTGTATGAAAAGCTAACACCCACGCACATCTCGGCATCTGATGCTGCTACAGCGTGGCGAACATGTGACATGAGGCATAGCAATGGTACTCATATTCTCTCTAGCTCAATATATCCACACAGCCATTTGGCAGACAGAATAATGAGCAGACTAGATAATAAACCTGAAATGGATAGAAATATAGAATTATAAATCGCATAAGATGAGTGATACCCTACCTCCCCACCAAGGAGAGAGGATGGGCGTATGATTGTGAGTGCACCCTCCAAGAATTCAATGGAGCGGCCATACATTCCTCTTCCGTAGGCCCTTTGCCCTAAATCAAACATTTGTTTCGCCGTTGCCCGCCTTTCTGCTTGCTCCTTTGCCACCTGCAAACTCCCAGCACGAAAAACATAGAGCAATTCACCAATGTATATGCTTGCTTGTGGGGGTAAATATCAATAGTGACAGAATGTGTCAAAATGGTGAGTTGGTAATGGCGTCTGTAATAGGTAGCGTTCGTTCTGTGGCAGTGTGCTACACAATTGCAAAGAATAATTAGCTAGCGCTGTTAATAATTATATATGGAGATAAGCTAATCTATTTGCAAATGGGGGATTAGGACCTTTTGGAGCTCCCGGCGGACGCGCTCGCGCTTCTCCTCCTCGGACTCCTCGGGGGCGGCGGCGGCGGCCTGGCTCTGCAGCTGCTCGGCCGTGCGCTCCAGCTCCTCCATCTCCTCCGCCTCCTTGAGCCGGCGCGTCATCTCCGCCTCCCACTCCCTCCGCGAGTCATCCTCCGACGGATCCCCGGGCTCCTCGCCGGCCCCCGAAGCGGAGGCGGCGAACCTGGCCACGTGGCCACGGCGGGAGAGGAAGGTGGACAGACAGGCGGCCACGCCGAGCCGGAGTGACGGCCGTAGGGGCTTGGGAGCCCAGTTGCAGAGGCGGAGGTGAGGCCGGCAGACGGTGAGGTGTGTCCTCAGGACGGTGGCATCGCCGAGGAGGAGGCCGGCGGCCATCGCCGCGGGGAGGAGGTCGATCTCCGGTGTCCGGTCAGAGGCTCAGAGCGGGGGGAGTGCGAAAGGAGGAGAAAAAAAGCTAACTTTTGCTCGCTTTCTGGTGTGGCCGTGGAAGTTGAAGGCGCCGCCACGGCACCGCCCTGGATGACACGCGGGCCCAACCGCCGCGGATATTTCTCCCAGTGAGTGTGACTGTGTGAGTGACACCGAGGAAGAAAAAGAAAGGGATCCCAAAAAGAAACGGAGCGGAGCGGAGGCGGCGGCGACGACGATCTGGATGAGTGGTGCCGCCATTTTTGTCTCGATGTTCTTCTCTTCCCTTCTCCTCTCCATGAGCATTTTTCCGAACACTCAAAAAGCCATGGTTTGTTTAGAGGTAGCCATGGTTATCTCAGTTTGCGTGTAACATGGCCAGCAACGCCGAAGGAGAAACAGAAAGAAACTAGATTTGCGATGATCTACGGCAGCTGCGTGCACGATGAGCTCCGGCACATCCACCGTCCACCGACCCAACTAATATCGCGACCAGACCGTGCTCGCGATCGGAGAGCCGCCGGCGGAGCGAGCGACAGAGATCTCGCCGGAGCCCGGCCAGTTCACCTCTCTACGCCCGTCGGCAAACTCGCGCCGGAGCGGAATCTTCCATTCGCTGCACCCCCTCCTTGCGCCGGAAATGTTTCATCTGCTCCAACATAGATCATTGCTTGCTATTCAACAAATGATGCTTTCACTGATTGATTTCAAAGGTCCTTTGCTCAGAATTTTGAGATGGCTGTCGCAAATGTTGTAATCCATACATCTTCTTGGGAACCCTTATTTTCCTTGGGTGTCATTGCTGATGTCCAGTATTCTGATATTCAGATGGTGGCTCATTCCTTGGCGTCCCGCGCTTCTACCGGCACAGCATCAGTGTCCTCCAAAGGGCTGTCAGTAGATGGAACAAACAACATAACATCAAGTTTTCAATCAACTTTGGCGACATCATTGATGGGTATTACCCAAAGGACAAATCATTGTGGGCGGTGCAGAAGATTCTTGATGAGTTCGAGAAATTCGTTGGTCCAACCTACCACATGTCTGGCAACCATTGCCTATATAACATTCCTCGCAGCAAGCTAGTATCTTTGCTGAAGATGGCAGCCAATTCTGATCGTGCATACTATGACTTCTGTCCATGTCCCGAGTACAGAATTGTTATTCTGGATGCTTATGACTTCAGTTCACTTGGCTGGCCTCGTGATCATCCAGTGACTGCCGATGCAATGAAGCTCCTGGATGAAAAGAACCCAAACTCTGTCAAGAACAGCCCTGACGGCCGATCTGGTTTGTGATGTTTAATGGTGCAGTTGGCAAAGAGCAGTTGTCATGGCTCAATTATTTTTTGAAAAAAGGCACCCAACTCTGTTGGAGCCCTGCTTTACTTGAAAGCAGATAAAGAGTAACATCACGTTGTCGGGGATACCGACTTTACAAGACCAGCACAAGAGCTATATCAATAGCACAGTAACGCTCCCGGCGCACAGAAACACCTATGTACACGGGCCAAAAAAAGGGACGTTACTGGGACAAAAGCCTAAAGGAAACTGCCCAACGCATACCAAGTTTTTATGCAGCTACGGGAGTGTTTTACGCGACAAAACACAACCGGAAGGTAAGACAACCAGACACATCTTCTTCAGATATCACCAAACCCGAAGTCATCACGAGGTGGAGGCGCGATAAGAGTTACTTCAGTTCAACCCGGCTGGGCCTGGAGCATCTGGCAGCCGGATCAGCTGATGAAACCGTGCACGGAGCAATCCTAGGCACCTTGAGGTTTCGTCCTTCAGACGGGCTGGGACCAGTTGAAGCCACTGAGTGAGGAAGAGAATTAGCTTATGCACAACCTGAAATTCATTAGAATATATTTTGTTTTGAAAAATCAAATCATTTCTTGAAAGCCAAATAACCCATGCCCCAGCTCCCATAAATTGCATGGCAATCCTAGCTTTTTTCGTATCTTTCAAACGTTCCAGTATATCAACAAAACCCCCTTTGCTCAGAACCGGAAGATTCCACCCAAGAGTGTCTCTAACAAAGACCCATAAGAATTAAGACACATGACACCTAAAAATCAAGTGATCAACCGACTCAAGTTGACCACACAGTTTACAGTTTGGATCTCCCTTCCATTTCATATGTTTCAATTGCTCACCCACCTGGATCCTGCCTTTCAGCATTAGCCAGGTAAAAAATTTCACCTTAAGAGGTAAACCGCACTTCCAAATTCTCATATTTTCAGAATCCACCACACCCCCATCTGTAATCATCCTATTGACTGATTTGGAAGAAAAACCTTTCTTATCTGTGAGCCACACCATCTCATCCTGACCATTCTCGATTGCCAAACTAGTTATCAATGAGCTCATTTCCTGCCATTCCTCTAAATCAGGAGGCCTTAAAGATCTTCGCAACAAGGGCCCCCTACGAAACAAGTCTATGGTTGCTGCCAATGTTTCTTCTGTGGATTGACACATCTCAAACAAATTAGGGAACTTGATTTTTAAAGGAGTATCACTACACCAAACATCATGCCAAAAGAATACTCTTGTACCAGATCTAACTTTAAAACCACACCCCAATCTGACCCACATTTTTACTTTGTGCAGACCCTTCTAAAAGTATGAACCTCCTGTCGCCGCTACTTACATAAATCCCCTAGTTACATCATATTTTTATCTCAGGATGTCATAACAGCTTTCAGGGTGCCCACTTTCTAAATTATAGATCCACTTGCAGAGTAAAACTTAATTCATAGCTCTGATATCTACAAAACCCATACCCCCTATCTTTAGGAGCACATAAGGAAGGCCATTTCATCATATGGTACCTCCTTTTGTTATCCAGCCCCTCCCAGAAAAAGTGGCATTTAATACTATCAATTTTCTGTTGTATCTTCTCAGGTAACAAAAATACCCTCATGGTATACATAGGAATACTGCTAAGGCATGAATTAATCAACACCATTCTTCCCCATATGAAAGCTGGCTAGATTTTTAGGATTCTAACTTCTTCCCAACCTTAGTTACCAACCCTTCAAAACCTGACAATTTTGGTTTTGATTTATTAATAGGTAGACCCAAATATTTCAGAGGCCATTCCCCCAAGTTACAATTAAAAACATCTGCTACCCTCCTATCTTCATCTAGGGATGTGCCAATCCTAAAAATCTCACTTTTTTGATAATTCACTCTCTCCTATCTTCATCTAGGGATGTGCCAATCCCAAAAACCTCACTTTTTTTGATAATTCACTTTCAACCCAGACATGTCTTCAAAACAGTATAATAGGAATTTCATTGCTATCAAATTTTTGTCAGTGAGCTCTATCATTAGGATAGTGTCATCTGCATACTGCAGATGAGTGAGTCCCCTCTCCACCAAGTGCGGCATTAGGCCTGAAGGTGACCATGTTCACTAGCCATAATCATCATTTCTGACAGCACATCTCCCACCAGATTAAACAAAAATGGAGATAGAGGATCCCCTGCCTAACTCCTTTATAGGTTCTGAAATAGCCCTCTATCTCACCATTAATATTAATGGTAACCCTCCCTCCTTCAATGGCTTTCTTTATCCAAGTAATCCATTTTTCATCAAAGCATTTCCTTTGAAGCACTTCCAACAAACATCTCCATTGGACTTTGTCATATGCATTTTCAAAATCCAATTTAACAATCACCCTTTTTGATTCTTACTCCTGAGCTCATGGATTACCTCATGCAATGTTACTACCCCTTTTAAAATATTTCTTTTAGAATAAAAGCAGATTGTCTATGATCTATAATGGAGCAAGCAACTTTAGCAAGTTTACTAGTTAAAACTTTTGTTATCAGCTTATAGCAAACATTAAGCAGACAAATTGACCTACATTGTTTGATGGTATTTGCATCTCTCACCTTAGGGAGCAAAATAATAACCCGTAGTTAATTCTAGCTAAATTGAGCTCCCCCTTCAGCAGATTATCTAACATTTCTTTGAAAATACTTCTTAACTAGGGCCAAAAAGCCTTATAGAAATTAACAGAGAACCCATCAGGGCCAGGAGCAGTGTTGGATTTCATGGATTTTAAAGCCAAGTCTAACTCTTCAAAGGTAAAAGGTGAGATTAGTTGTAAACTCTCATCCCTAGTTAATCTCCCCCTATTCCCCCACGTGGATGAACACAAGTGAATAGATGGATTTTGTTCAGAACCAAACAAGGCCTTATAGTAAGAATATATATGCTGAGTCAAAGCACTCTCATCTGTGATGATAGAACCATTATGTTCCAAATAAAGTATGGTTGCTATTCTTTTTCTCTCATTGGCTATTTTATGAAAAAAGGCACTATTAGTATCCCCTGTAAGATCCATTGCTGCCCACTTCTGTTATGCCAATATTTGGCTTCTTGATTATATATATTCATCAGATCTCTTTCAGCTGTATATATACACTCCCAATCTTCAGCTGATAGATTGTGACTAAGATCCTTGTCCTCCCATTTCTTAATCTCCTCTTGAAGGTTAGACTTTTGCTGATTTATATCACTTGTCATATTAGCCCCCCATCCTCTCAATCTTCTCCTAACTTGCTGACCCAGGAGATGCCAGTGATCCATAATGTTTTGCTTAACTCTTACAGGCCACCTACTTAGAACCCAAGGTTTAAAATCTTTATTCTGTAACCACATATTTTCAAAACGGAAACCCCCCTTCATCTTTTTATTCTGTCTATCCAGGTCAACCAAAAGAGGGCTATGGTTAGAGCTCACTCTAGGTAGGTTTTGGACTAAAGAGAGGAGAAACAGATTTTCCCAATTACTAGATATCAGGACCCTATCCAAAACCTCTCTAGTAGGATTTGTTTGTTTGTTTGTCCAGGTAAACCTATATACCACCTTTTGTAGTTTCATGAGGTCTTGATTAACAACAAAGGTATTAAAAGCTCCCATCCATTTACTATTAGTGACCTCTTTTGATTTTTCCTCAGGACATCTGATTAAGTTAAAATCACCCCCTAACAAAACAGGAACCTGTTAGGTACTTAATTTGACAGACAATTCCTGTAGGAATCTCCCTTGTCTTCATCGTGTGCTGGACCATATACATTAACTAACTCCCAAGCAAAGTTTATCACCTTCATATTTATGGTCACATTCAGGAAAAATTCCCCTTGATCCACACTGACAACATTGGCTTTGTCCAGATTCACCCTCATCAATAACCCCTCAGAATGACCATGAGAAGATTTGGTTACCTAAAAGAAATCTCTATTATTACACAAAAAATCTAACTCCCTCTATTTGAAACTTTCCCTCATGTTTTCCCTAACACAAACAAAATCACAATCGTACTTTTTCATCATTTCAGCTAGCAGTCTCGTCCTACCATTATTTTCCAGACCCCTCACATTCCAAACTAGAATTTTCATGGATTATTATTAGGTAGAGAGGTATCACAATAAGCCCATCATCAATCAAATCACTATCTAAATGAACTAATGGTTCATTACTATGAACAATACTTTGATTATCATTTAACACATCAGAAACAGATGAAGCATTAGTCATTTTCTGCTTAGCAGGATATATTAAAGATTAAGCAAGTTCTCTCGCTTTTAGAACATCTATGTTATTTTGGATTTTAACCTCAGAAGTACCCAACATAACACCAGAATCTAATACAACTTTAGCAAGCATTTTTGGATCAGCATGATAAAATGATGTATATCTAGATATACCTAACAGGTCGTTCATCTGTCCTGCACGTTGCTGAGCCTTCACTTGGATTGGGACACCATCATGCTTGATCCTTGCGCTGAACCTTTGAGCCACTAGGGGGCTCTCTTCCTTCTTGCTCTTTTCTTCTCTGGCATGTCCTCAGCCTCAGGTTTTTTGAAATCAATTAGGCTCACAGTGGGGGAGTCCGTAGGAATGATTAGCTCTTGAGGCATAGGGTCTGAAGGCATCAAAGTCCATTGACTGTCATCAGCTGAGACCTGTTTCCCTTTGGCCAAATTAGTTTTCATCTCCTCATCTATTTCTGACTTGCCTTCCTCACCTTGCATATCTTCAGTTATCCATAAACCATAAGGGCTTCTCCTTCCTCACTCAGCCTATCCTCCTCCCCATCTGAGATATCCTCCCTAAACTCAGGAATATCAACTTTTTCCCCAGCTTCTGGGTTATCACCTTCTTCCTTTGGAGAAGCAGAGTGTTTATAGTTTTTACCCTTAGTTGACTTATCATCCTCCTTACAACTATGAGTAGATTCATCAGATTCGTGAGACTTTGTATCTGTCATTCTTTTTTCTGCAGACTGATTCAAATCTTTTTCCTTATCATCTCCCACTTTAATGTTGCTGCTGTCTGGTTTGAAGGGGTAAGAGACAATGGACTCAAGTTATGGAATCCAAGTAATATTGTACCCCACATGGTTGAAATACACCTTAGATGTGCCTCCAATTTTAGAAGGATCTTTGCAAGCCACTTTTATTCTCACAGGGCCAGGTCTTAGTAAACTAACTGCATCCACCTCCAAAGGTTTCCCTGCTAAGACTGCCAGTTTGTTCATGTCCACCTCGGATCTAGCCACTGCTGGAACTCCAATCACTTTAACCCACACCTGTTTTAGAACCCCAATGGAATCCCTAACCCTTTCAGTCTCCTCTAGTTTGGCTTTGATTTTAAACTTCTGAAAACAGAAGAATTCAAAATGAGTTAAACCACGCCTTACTTCTTTAGAGAGAAACTCAACCAGGTACTGATATTTATCAATTTGCTTCACTCTCCATTCACAATCAATTTCAAAGAAATGCTTCGGCTCTGTCCTAATTTTCTCCTCGGAGCAGTCTCCCTCCTCAACTGTCAACAACCCCATCACAGTTTCCACACCGCTCTGAGTGTTCGGTTTCTCAGTCTGAAGGAAGTAGAAGCCATGATTCGGGAAACCGAAACCACAGAGCTCAATCACCAGAGGCACCAAAGATCTCCCCTCACCCTGATGCATCAGCAGCAGGCACTTAGCAGATAAGTGACCCGCCTGCTTACAGTTGTAGCAAATAGTCGGATTATGGCACTGCACTTGGTGATGCCCTTATAAGCCACATTTATAGCAAACTATCTCCTCCCCCTAGCTTCCCTGAAGGTCTGCTGATCACTGCGTTGAAAACCCTGATCATGGCTCAATTATGTCCTCCAGGATGCATCAGCACGCCGGCAAAATGTTATCATATGCAGTCATCTCCTAATGGATCCCGGCTCAGCTTCACCAGCATGCTTTGCACATCGAAGTGTATCCTGACAAGATATTGCTTGTAGGTTCTGATAAAATGGCTGATACAGTGATGAGTTTTGATCCCTAGAATGAGCTGTGTAGCAGAGCAGTATTCATCTCATTGTTTTGACAAAATTATTCAGAAACACGTGTGACTTCGTTATCTCATTCTCTGATAGCATGATTGCATGTAACATTGAAGGCGGAAAATTTATGGATCAATTGATGTAATGCCTGGTTTCATCTTGAAGCTGATATAATGGAACATTTTACTATTTCTTGATGTCATTTTGCCGTGTCAATTGTCTTCCATTTCATCTGTATCCGTGCTTCACTCGTAACGTACGTACCTAGCAGTTTGGCTTGCTTAAGGGATCATATATAACCTTTCGATGACACTTCACAACAATTTTGTTTTGGATTTTACTCGTCTGACTCTGCATGAATCTGGCAAAACTTGCTTATTGCACATCCTCTCATTAGCTTCAATATTCTAGCCAGTATCTTGAGCTAGGGGATATCTAGGTTAACCAGGCTAAGGGCCTATTTGTTTCACCGAAGATTCTAGTAGCTAGCTGGTCTAAAGTACTCATATTTAGCTAGCTGCTCTGAATAGCTGGATAGACTGAGTATCTAACTGGTGAGAATCTAGAGAAGGTGGTGTTTCTCAGCTTTCGGATTCTAGTTTATTTCCAGATTATGTAGCTACTGATTTTCACAATTTGGATCTAGAATTTAGACCGTTTTTTCATCTAAGATCATATAAGTATTCTATAAGTAGTTGTGCTTGTCAGAAACTAAAACATAATTGTGATGACTGATAATATGATTATATTTAACAGACGAACTTGGGTTTTATATGCAGTTTGCACTCTATTGAATGAGGCGGCTGTGTTCTGTACAATGACAGATGGTGGGATTAATTTTTGTAAATGAAAATTTTAAACCATACTATTCACATACTTTCATGTGAGAGTAGAAATTCCTAATACAAAATTATAATTAAGGAGCACTAAACACCTTCCAAAAAAAAATCTTCATTTTTTATAACGAGGATTTGGTGTAACTACTGCAGACAATAATAAGACACATCTTCATGATATAAATGTAGACAGGGTAGATTGCTGCAGTAGAGAAATGAATGCACTGGCGAATAAATATATTATGAAGTAAATAAATGTTATCTACTCTATCTATTTTAGATTTTAGATTGTTTGATTTTTTTAGTCATTTTATAAATGTTATAAAACACGTTCCTAAGTTTTAAAAATATATTTACATCTACGCTATTAAATAAATAAGATAAGTATTATTGTAGATTTAATAAAACTAATTTAATGTTGTTGTTGATATATTTTTTTATAAAAATTATTAAAGTTAGAGAAGTTTGATTAAACGACATATATATATATATATATGTGTGTGTGTGAGAAGTAAATAAATGTTATATACTCTATCTAATTTAGATTTTAGATTGTTTGATTTTTAGTTATTTTATAAAGGTTATAAGACACATTCCTAAGTTTAAAGAAAAATAAATTAACATCTACAACATTAAATAAATAAGATATATTTTTCTATAAAATCTATTAAAGTTAGAGAAGTTTGATTAAACAATAAATGTATATATTTTGAAGTGATTTGATAATTTACTAATGCCAAAAAATGTCTTTACCTTTTTATTATCATGACCTATATATTATTGAATTAAACGACAATATAATTAATAGTTCGTCTAATCGTCTCGAATAAATCTTTCAATATGTACACCATAAAGGGCTACACATATATAAGAAAGCGACTCCGTCCACTTTCCCTTACGCGCGTTTTCGACCTCCTCCCAATCCCCAATCCCCAAAT
>KE371352.1:148858-189251 GCA_000418225.1 Zizania latifolia
GGGACGTGGCTCCAGCGACCAAGGTAAACGCCATTTCCCCACTCCTTTGCTCTCAGATCTGCCTTTCTAGACCAGTTTCTGCCTCGATGTGGCCTCCCCAGTAGACGGTTCGCTTGGAATTCCCGATGATGCTGTTATTCGTACCACGATTCTAATTCGTGGCGACATGGTCCGTTTAGATCTAGTTTTTTAAGGCTAGCATCTTTCTCACGCAACCTGCGTTTATAGTGAATTTGTGAATGGGTATGTAGATACTGTTACCAATTACCAGAAGGTTGAGGTAGATAAATTATATATTTGCATATATAGATCTAGCTGAACTCATCAGATGAGAATTAGCAGTAGAGTTTTCAGAATTGTTCTGCATATTAGCCTTTTAAATTTGCATGTTAACACAACCACACAAGTACTGGGCAGTCTGTTAAGTTTAGTTTTTGCTTGTGCTTATGGATTAGAACCAGGGAGAGAATGCATCAGAGTGGACAGTCTGTTATGTTTAACATATTGTACATCCATACATACTTTCAAGGCTTCAGTTTAGTCGATTTGTAAGCTGTTGTACATATATGTTGCTGTAATACTACTGCATAATCTAGTCTTAACCTTTTTTCTATTTAACTTGGTTCCATTGAGATCATTACCGACTTGTGGGGGTGTATTTGTTTATTTTTCCCTGCATGAAAAAAATGAATGGATCGATGTGTGTAGGCTCAGATAGGAACATTTTGTGGGCAAGAAGTTGGCGATGTGACCAGCCTGGTATTGTCGGCACATCCTACGGACCATACTTGCTCATCTCTGCTCTCAAAGGGTGTGGCTTGTAATGCTTCCCCTCCTTGGAGAGAAGACGATAAAGATGGCCATTATGTGTTTGCCATTGGAGAGAATTTGACCTCTCGCTGTAATTACACTTGACCATCATTATTGGAGTACTGTGATTTGCAATTCTTAACATGCTGGGAGTTGTATTTGCTCCCTTTATTTATATATTTTGAGATAAGGCGTTCTACTAATTTGATTGAATTAAACTGTAGAGAATTAGATATTTATATTTATTTTTCTCTTTTTTCTTGTTCGCTGACAACTTATACTTTTTAAGCTTGTTGCCTTCTTTTGAATGTGCCTCCAAACAGATACAAATTTTGCCAACAACATTTTAATATGATTGGCTTCATTCCTCCTAATTTTTTCATGAAAAGAAATTAGAGCTACTTTGTTGCGGAAAATCTATTTATATATCCCTCTGATTTTTTCTTACACAAGATTTTACATCACTTTTTTAGTTTTGTGTGTTTAAAATTTTGCAGTATTCTCCATATTGAATTATTTTAGATTGAACGTAATGATGCTACTGTCATGTTCTGGTGTTAACACAAGCTAGTTTTCTTTCTTTCTTTTCTTTTTTGCAAAATGGGCTATCCATTTTTCTCCCTTTTGCTTTGAAATTGTTGAATACATGATTCATGCACTATTCTAATACTCCTTTTATATTCATTTTGCAGATAAAATATACAGAAAAATGGGCGAAGGTTAGAAACTATTTACCATCATGTGTATACCTAATACCTTTACAAAGTCGTCAACTCGTCATTTGTTGAAATTGCTCAATTCTGAAGCCTAAAAGCTCACTCCCACCTGAATTTATTTTGAGGATGCAACTCCAGCAACATTCATTTTGATGTTTGCAATAATATGCAAATTGTTTCTTTTTGTTTAGGTACTTTTGGTCAGGTACTGGAATGTTGGGACAGAGAGAGCAAAGAAATGGTAGCTATTAAAATTGTTCGTGCTGTAAGGAAATACAGTGATGCAGCAATGATAGAGATTGATGTGCTACAGAAGCTTGCAAGAAATGATG
The DNA here is from genome assembly GCA_000418225.1 of Zizania latifolia. Lineage (NCBI taxonomy): Eukaryota > Viridiplantae > Streptophyta > Magnoliopsida > Poales > Poaceae > Zizania > Zizania latifolia. The sequence goes on from KE371352.1 coordinate 150,717, forward strand.
CTGCAGCAAAACAGTAAGTTCTAATTGCAACTCCACTTTCTCCAAAGGAAAACTTTAAGAAGTAGTTTGAAATAGTTATGAATTCGTTTCTCAAATTATAATGGTACTGTTGACGAAGGAAAGTTACAACCTCGTGAGTGTTTTGCAGCTGTGTTCAAATTCGGAACTGGTTTGACTATCGTAACCATATCTGTATTGTAAGTATATGGTTGATTTATAGAATTTCCCCAACTTGTCTAGTTGACATGGGGCCCAATCAATCAATAATTTCGATGACTGAACAGGTCTGCGAGAAGCTTGGCCCAAGCTTATATGATTTTCTGCGAAAAACTGGCTACCGCCCTTTTCCGACTGACCTAGTTCGTGAGCTTGGAGCACAACTCTTGGAATCTGTTGCATGTGTGTAGAGACAGTATTTCTGTAAATTTCAAATATGACATATAACTATATTTGCTTTTCCTTAACCCTGTGTGTGTTGCTGTGTTCCTTCTCTGCTGCCTTAATGGCCTATATTTGATCTTTCTTTTGCTAAATTGGTGAAACAAACTTATTATCAATTGAATTTTGAGTTGGAAATTTACTGAGACTTTTGAAAGGCAATGGCAGTATTTTCATATTTTAAACATTTTGTGTTTATTTGATTTTTCTCTTGTTTTGTTTTATAGCTTATTTGCTTTTGTCTGTGTTTGACTACTCAACCTGGTTTGGAATTGTTCTTTGTCATGTATATTGATGATTTTGTATTTACTTCTTTGCAGTCATGCATGGACTGCAGCTAATTCACACCGACTTGAAACCAGAGAACATCCTCCTTGTTTCTTCAGAGCATGTTAAGTTACCTGAAAGCAAGGTATACATGTTATACTGTTTGCATAAAATTGATGAAGTTTTTATTATCAAAAGAACATTTTTGTTAAATTGTTCTCATGCCTACACCAGTTTAGCACTATGTTCAGTGTAATCCTATTTTAAATATCTTGATACATATAAATATATATATATATATATCTCTTAAATCTAGGATGGATCACTCTCAAGGAAACTGCCCAAATCGAGTGCCATCAAGTTAATTGACTTTGGTAGCACAGCATATCATCACCAAGACCGCAGCTACATTGTATCTACTAGACACTATCGAGCTCCTGAAGTGATATTGGGTATGCCTTTGAATTAATTGTCTAGTTGCATGCCTTTTTTTATTGCCTGTCAAGCACAAGAACTGAGCTTTTGTTTTATTCCTACTAGGGCATGGATGGAGTTATCCATGTGACATCTGGAGTGTTGGTTGTATACTTGTTGAGCTTTGTTCAGTATGTGCTGCCTTTGTCAACTTATTGTTGTCTTTTTGGCAACGATGCATGTTTGGTTGAATCATTGGTCTTGTTTTTACAGGGTGAGACACTATTCCAGACCCATGAGAACTTGGAACACTTGGCAATGATGGAGAGGGTTCTAGGACCTCTTCCACGGCACATGCTGGAAAGAGCTGAGTATGTTTCTGTGGTCTCCGTTACATATGTTATAAACAGTATTTGTACCTAGTGTTGGCTTTGAGATTAATTGTAATATTTTTCCCTGTGGAATTTCAGTCATCATTCAGATAAGTATGTTAGAAGGGGTAGGTTGAACTGGCCAGAAGGAGCAGCAACAAGAGAGAGCATTCAAGCTGTTGTCAAATTGCCTCGCCTTCAGGTAATGGGACAAGACTCCCTGTTTTTTTTTATCAAAGACTCATAAGAGCCCAGCTTTATTTGAAAGCAGAAATAAAAAGTGTTCTGCTGGGGTTACCAGCTACACTGAGAGACCATCTCCACACTACAGCCAAGCCAGCATGCACCACAACAGAACGCCGGATGCTATACATCCCCAGCAAAGATACACCACCAATAGCAAAAAACACTCAAAAGATATCACTACCAGTATTGTTCCACAGCCACAGCTTGACTCCCAGCGACAAGTTCATCAGCCAAAACAACCAAAAAACACTTTGAGTAACTAGAGCGAGTGTCAGCCCTCATCAGTCTGTGCAGGACCTTTTGACAAATTTGCCTGCTGGATTAGTTGCTGCAGTCTTGCACGGAGCGAGGCCAAGCACCTTGACGCTTCTTCCCTTAACCGAACTGCCACCAGTGGCAGCCATTGAGTGAGCAACATTAATGTTTTGTGAACCACCTGCAAGGGATTAGTGCATATAAAATTTTTAAAAACAACTTTGTTTCGAGAGAGCCACAATGCCCAGGCAGACGCCCCCAGAACATTCATCATTGTTTTAGAAACCGCAGGGTCTCTCTCTTCAGAAATCAAAGAAAGGAAATCGCTTCTACACCCCGGACTATGTGCCCAGCCCAACGCGTCTCTAATCACACACCACAAGCACTGGGCAGGTGGGCACTGAAACAAGAAATGATCCACTGTCTCACATGCATTGCACACTTTACAATTCGGATTACCACCCCAGTTCATCTTTCGCAATTGATCACACACTTGAATCCTACATCTGCTTATCAACCATACAAAAATCTTGACTTTGAGAGGAACAGCACTCTTCCAAATTTTCATACTTTCCTTATCAATCACACCCCTGTGTGTAATTAAACGATAAAGCGATCGCGTGGTAAAACCATTCTTATCAATTAACCAAACAATATCATCTAGCCCATGCGGGAAGGACAAAGAATCCAGCATCGCGCTAAGATCATTCCCCTGCACTTGATCATATTCCCCCAGGGATCGTCTAAACAAATCCCCCTTCAATCTGCTAGCCATGAACTCCACAACCGTCGCATCAGGCTCATGAGAAATAGAGAAGATGTTATAGTATTTTGTTTTAAGCGGGACATCCTCAACCCAGACATCATGCCAAAAAGACACACGTTCTCCTGACCTAATCTGGAACCCACACCCTTTTCAAGCCCAGTCTTTAATCTTGTGAAGGTTTTTCCAGAAAAAGGACCCCCCATTTTGGACGACTGGAAGAACCCCCGATTTATATGGTATTTCTTCCTCAGAAGCTCATAGCATAAGCCTTCCTGACCCTCTTTAAGCTGGAAAATCCACTTGCTCAACAAAGCGAGGCACACACAGAGCATTCCAATTAACCATGTGAAACTTCTTCTGGTCTAGACCTTCCCAAAAGAAATTGCTTCTGACAGAATCCATTTTGTGGTGAATGTATTCAGGTAGCAAAAACACTCCCATTGTGTACATTGGGATTGAACTAAGGCATGCATCAATGAGAACCATCCTCCCCCCATAGGACAAGTGCCCATTCTTCCAAGAGGCCAACCTTTTTTCTATTTTAGTGATCACCCCGTTGAGCTCAGTCCTGTTTGGTTTCCTTGTGTTGATTGGCAGACCAAACCCCCTATTAACAAGACTCCCTGTTGTTCTGTTGAACCAATGCTTCTGCATTTTTTATTTGCTCGCTGTAGAAATCTTATATGACTGGCATTTTGGAGAGATTTATTCTTTGGCTTGTAGCAACACTCCAGTTTTATTAGTTTCAAGACTCATTGTAAATAAAGATTGTTCTGTTTTTCTGCAGCCCGGTGTTGCTTCATCTGATGTTTACTGTTCTGACAAGGCCTCTTTTTGTTATGCAGAACTTGGTGATGCAACATGTGGATCACTCTGCTGGAGACTTGATTGACCTGCTGCAGGGCCTTCTAGCATATGAACCTTCGGCAAGGTTGACCGCTCAAGAAGCCCTCAGTCATCGCTTCTTCACAAGATACGACAACAGGTGGTCACTATGATATCCTTGGCAGGCCCTACCTATCTTCCACCCAGCTGACCGGCATGCTACCGAAATTTGTGTAGCATTTAAGATATGAGTCGCGGTCAAGACCTACAATCTTCTTCAGAGTTTCATGCTTTACTGGTAGGCGTAGAAAGCTTGCGTGCTGCTGTGATGAACTGATCACCATATCTTGAAACATACGAAATCGAAAATCTTTTACATGCTTGTCGTTGTAAACAAGATGCGCATACAGAACATGCATCCGTGAAGATGGAGGGTGATGTATATACGTTGTGCCTGGTGTTATCACGATACGCAAAATGTAAAATCCTTTTATAATTTTACTGCTTGATGCTGGGTGTATGACGTATTGTTGTTGCTATTTTGATGTCTACCTGCCGTCCCCTGCGAGTTTGCGAGTGCGAGTGACAGGATGTTGTCTACTCACGAGCATAGAGTTTACGACGAAAGAGAAGAATGTCACGCGAAGATATGTATGATAAAAAAGAAATCAACGTTGACGACCTGCGTCAACACGCAAACATATTCGGATGGCCCTGTTGTATACGATATTCGTATGGCCCTGTTGTAAACGAAGATTGCAATCGAGACAAAGTGAAGTAAGAGACAAAGTAAAGTAAGTACTCTTTCTTTATTGACCAATAACATGTATTTATATAAGATGTAGAGAGGGGAAGAAGTCCAACAGTTGTCTGTTGATGAATTTTGAATGAGGTCATTTGTTCGTAATATTAGTGAAATCATCAGGCAAAGGTTTCGACTTACGTAATGTAAGAACGTATACCTTCCTATTTACGTAATACTACGGCACGTTATAATTTTAGTGATTTTTAACTGTAGAGATAGTTTGGAGTTTTTGACGGCTGTAATTACTATTATAATCTAAAGCTTTCAAAACGATGATTCTGTCTTTAAACTTAATAGTTACAGAATTTGAATCTAGAAGCTAAAAATATTATTTTTTTATATTTTTATCAGCTACGCCTACTCATCACTTCTCAAAATTTAAAGGTCTTAGAATATGTCGTCTCACTTTCTGTCTTTATCGTTGACTCTTTGCTTAAGTTCAAGCATGCTTTATAGACAATTAAACAGTTGTCACAAAATTGAGCGGCATTTGTTTTTTATCGTTTCCTATACTTATAATAATTATTATAATAATTAGATGTAAGAGCTATATGTCATACATATTTAATATGAAAAAAAGTAAACATAACATAACTTAAACTTTGTAGTATTATAGCAGATGTCTCCTTGTTTTACTGTTAAACCTGTTTTAAACGGACTCTATGAGTTGCTATCTCTAGAAGAAGAAGGGATTATCAGGTTGGAGGAAGCAGTCCGTCGTTCACCCGGCCGCGTCGGTCCAAACCGTCTAGGCGGCGACGAAACCCAGCTTCCTTCGACCCCATGGCCGACGACGGCGACGCCGTCCTCTCCGACGTCGACGAGGACCCTCTCCCACCGCCTCCCTCCACCTCCCAGAAAGCCCCACCCCCGTCACAGACCCAATCCCAATCCCATGCCCAGGCCCAGCGCCTGTTTGACCTGGCCGCCGAGCTAGAGGAGGAGCGACGCCTCCGCCGCGCGGCCGAGGAATCCCTCGCCGACACCGAGAACCGCTTCGGCCGCCTCAAGGCCTTCGCTCAGGATGTCCTCCGCAAGCGCGATGACCTCACCAACGAGGCCGCCGCGGCCTCCCGCTCGCACGCCGCGCTCCAGGCCGAGGTCTCCACCGCCTCCTCCATGCTCTCCTCCGGCTTCGAGAGGATCTCCGCCAAAGCCTCCCCCTCCACCACGCCCGCGCCGCTCCCCACCTCCCAAAAGTACTCCTCCGGCCTCCCCGCCCTCGCCTACGGCGTCCTCAAGCGCGCCAACGACATCGTCGATGACCTTCTCTCCCAGATCGACGCCGCCAACAGCGACCGCGACCGGGCGCGCGAGCAGATGGAGCACCGCAACTACCAGATCGCAATCGAGGTCTCCGAGCTCGAGGCGTCCCTCGCGTCCAGGTCGTCCGAGTGCGAGTCCCTCTCCAAGTCCTTGTCTGAGAAGGAGGCTGAGATCTCGGACCTGCGAGACAGAGTCACCTTCCTGGAGGACAAACTAGACGCACAGAGACCCGTGCTCGCCGAGCAGATCAGGTGTGCCTCCAAGGTGTACGATGAGATACGCGAGGTAGTGAAGCTAGTGGACGTGGACGCGGCGAGTGCGCTCTCTGACTCAGTGTTCGTCTGGAAGGAGACGGACGTGGAAGAGAGCCTCAAGGTGTCACTGGAAGGGACAAAGATGGCATATGATATCGCGGCCACGGCCCTGCACAAGGTGGGGGCATGGGTGGATGAAAGGGAAAGCAAGGTTAGGGCTTTGGAAGCGAGGGTGGGCGAGCTAATGCGGGAGAAAGAGCACATTGGGGTGCTGCTCCGCAGCGCGCTGCAGTCAAACACCAGTGAGGTGCTGAAGGTTGCTGAAGATGGACTAAGGGAAGCCGGGATTGAGGTAGGGCTCAAAGAGCGCATGGAGCACAGGCCAGGGAGCGTGGAGAAGGATGAAGTCTATACCCTGGTATGAGCTCTGTAATGTACTAATGTTATGATGTTGCAAGTTCATGGACCACTCGTTCTGGTACACTGAGTTATCTATTATGCACTCAACAATGCAGGCAGGGGCATTGGAGAATAGCATGAAGGAGTCCCAGGTTAAGATTGTTGAGCTGCAACATCTTGTTGAAGCACTAAGGTAGCTACCTTGATTGACCAATTTTTGTTCTGTTTACTCCCAGTGTACCATAATTCGAGTGCCTCACTTAAACCGTTTGTTTTCCTTTTATTGTGCTGCTACTGTTGCTGCCTGTTGATCAACTTAGTAACAACAATGAATTTAAAAGACCACAACATTACATTTGCTGTGAAATAGCCATGTGGTCTGAAGCATTTGTCTTTCGAAGTTTGTGAAAGAGAATAATATCTGTGGATTTACAATGACCCATTGATAATGGAACATTCTTGGCATCTCAATATGGACAACTCAAGATGCAATTTTATCACTTGTCACTTAGTGCAGGTTTTCTGAAATATCGTAATATCTTTCTGGCCTGTGCACATATTCTAATCATTATTTTCTCAAACTATCCTAATTCATGTGCTTTGCTTGTTTCAAGGGCGGAGTCTGGTCTACTCCGAACACGGCTGGAAGGGCAAGAAAAAGAGACTGGCCAGCTAAGGAAGCAAATAAAGCATCTTGAAGAGAAGGAAAGGGTGGCAAATGAAAGTGTAATTTTCTACTTATGTGAAGTCTGATTTTTTAAGTTTATTGGTCACCACACTTGTTCTAGTTATTTGATGCTGATACTTGTATATCAACGACTAACCACATAATGTGCGCTCTTAAGGTTGAGGGTCTGATGATGGATGTTACAGTTGCTGAAGAGGAGATCAAAAGATGGAAGATGGCAGCAGAGGAAGAAGCTGAAGCTGGTAAAGCAATTGAGCAAGAGTTCAAAACTCAGGTGCATTGTTACAAACATGCTCCGTAGACCACAATCTTTCATGTTCTTTCTGCTGCTACTGTATTTTCAGTGTTTTCATGAGTTCCACTGTAAAAGACAATAGCTCAATCCATATTAATCATCTTGCATCACTGTTATTAGATTATAAATTTTTATTTTGGAGGATAATAACATGGTAAACTTGTTTTGTCTGCCTACATAAAACTACCGTATGCTGCAGTTGCGGCTTCTTTTTGTTGTGCTGGCAACAAGTAACTAGAGTGTAGAAAATAGACAATAGGCTTGTTGTGTTGGCAGCTGTTTTTATCTTCTTTGAAGAGACTGGAGTCTCAATTAGGTGTCTGTTGTGCAATTTAGTGAAAACACCATTAGTATCCTGACACAGATAAATAGTTAATGTAAGTTTGTAACGAAGCAGGGTTCTATCCTTATTCAGGATGTAGCTTAATCGGAGGCTATATTTTTATGGTTTGTGAAACCCGATTAATATTCTGGCAGGTTCCATGCTATGATTATTATGGCTGCACTTCTGCATGACCTATATTTTTTATAGGCCATGGAAATTAATGATAGTTGCATTGCACTGTTCCAATTTCTTGTTAATATGTGGTCTTGTTGCCTTGATTATACTAAAATCCCAAAGGGTTTTAGTTGATAACCATCAAATGCTTAAGTGAGTTCAGGTGGGCTATGACCTTTGTTGGGTCTTCAGGAAAACAAATTACATGCCTATGGATGAACTTTACATATGTCTAGTGGCTACTAGGTAGGGCTTATATGCAATAGTGGTGGCAGTAGATGTAGCTGAGCCCCATTGGTTATGCAGTGGCTGTGTGAGCAGGGGCGGAGACAGGAGTGGAGCGACTGTGGCTGAAGCCCCACCCCTAGCTCCCTATTGCTCTGAAACTGTATGAAAACATTTGAAAATTTTGAATGATTAGTAAATAATAGTTGAATCAGCCCTAGGCGTGAATGCGTGATATATTTTTTCTCTGCCCCTGTGTGTGAGCAATCTATAAAAGAACCTTGGTATAGAGCCATTGGATCCTTTTTCCTTTGATATTAGAGGCTTTTGAGATCTGACTTCTAGACAGCTTATGTCCACTCAATAGCTGATATTGTTTCACTCGTTCTAATATGCTATGTTGCACAGATATCTTCCCTTCATAAGGAATTAGATGAAGCGAAACAAGCAATGCTAGAGCTAGAGAACAAGCTGAAGTTCAAGGAAGAGACAGCGGCTGCAGCAATGGTGGCACGCGATGCCGCAGAGAAATCATTAAAACTAGCAGATATGAGATCTTCCAGGCTACGAGAAAGACTGGAAGAGCTTAACAGGCAGATGGAAGAATCAGACAACAGAACAGACTCGAGTAATCGTAGCGGTCATAGGTATATGTGCTGGCCATGGCAATGGTTGGGGCTGAACAATGTGCGATTACCACCGGCCGAGGCAGATGAAACTTCCAACGAGATGGAGCTATCTGAACCCCTGATATAGTTGTCACATATTTATACAGATTGAAATACGGATCCTAGAGTTTCATTTAGAAAAAGGAAGCGTGAGATTTTGTTTTAGTTTGCTTCCTTCTTGTAGATGTCTTGCCGAATTGCTGTTGCTTGTGCAGACTCACAGCCTATGTAATTCTAAAATCAACCACTTGGGGTATAATAATAATAATTGAGATGTTCATTCTTTGACCTTGTAATGCCTCACTTGGTCATGTGTATGGGTACTGTGCATTTTTTCTAACAATGAATGCAGTGTTGGTTTTGAAAAGAAGAAGAGAGGAGCTTAGGAGAAGAAACTGGGATCAGATTGTCCCCATCTCTCAAGACACAGGTGCCGCTTGTCATGGGCTAGGGTTTTGGGTCTAGCCCAGCGGGTACGATAGCAGGTTAGGTTAGGTTTAGGGTTAGGAAGGGTTAGGAGTTCTATTTTTTTAAGAGTCTTATTTCCTTAAGAGTAGCTAGGAGATTATTTGTATTATAAATATGGCTCTAGGCCAAAGAAATAAAGCAGTTAAGAATTAGATCAAAACAGGCCAGGTTAAAGCCTTATCTTGCCGGCGCGGAACTGTCGTGCCGACGAGGCTAGAGGTCAATTCTGGCCATGTATTCTAGAAATTTCACTGCACGTGATAACTTGGTTGATGCACGTGACACGGCTGAGTGCCATGGAGCCGAAAGGCCAACCGGAAGAAGAATAAACAATAAGAGCTATGATACCTTGGATCAGGTGATCAGTCTGTATTCTATGATACCTTGGATCAGGTGATCAGTCTGTATTCTTTCTTTAACTGGACTTGTATGATTTATCAGCCTGTTAGGCAGTAACCCAGTGTATGTACTATTGTACTTGTTGCGTTTGATGTATTTTTTGCATCTGTCTGTGCAGATTAAGGGTGATCTTCAAACGGTTGGGCTCGAGTCATCCAATCTTATAATTGGAGTGGATTTCACGAAAAGCAACGAGTGGACAGGTGTTTCTAGATTCAGAGATCGCTTTGTTGCCTCTCGTCGTGGGGCACGACCGCACGAGCATGACAGGAGCATTTCAGGGAAACATTGTTTCAATGGAAGAAGCCTACATCACATAGCGGAAAACTCTCTGAATCCTTACGAGCAAGCGTATAGTATCATCGGCGAGACCTTATCGGCATTCGACAAGGACAACAGGATCCCTTGTTTTGGATTTGGAGACAGTGCTAAGCTTTTACATCGTCTTCCTTTAATGTGCCATTTCATAAATGAAGTGAGATTACTCATTCATTTGCCTTTGATTTCAGCATCAACGCACGACCGAAACGTCTTCAGCTTCTACCAGGACATGCGGCTATGCAACGGTGTTCCTGAAGTGCTACGGAGATAAAGAAATTGCTCCAAGCGTGCAGCTGTCGGTAATCTATCAAGCTTGTGATTGATGAGTTCATTGTTCAGAAAGATACACAGCTGATGAGTTCATTGTTCAGAAAGATAGCTAATGAGTTCTGGTTTAGGTCCAACATCTTTAGCTCCAATAATAGAAACTGCAATGAGAATAACCCAAGATTCCGGCTACCGCCTACCAGTATCACATCTTACTGATAATTGCTGACGGGCAGGTCTGTCGTTTTCTGCAGCTTCAACTAATTTCAACCTAATATCTCTGCATGTCTGACACGAATCTCAGTGACCGTTTACTTTATCCACTAGTCTTTCATCTTTGTATTGCTCATACCAACCCAGGTTCCAAGATGTTCTGGTGCTCACTGTGCAAGCTATCCGGAAGAAAACTACCTCGAAGAAAGGACTCTTGAGGCTCTCATGCATGCCAGGTACGTACTGGTAACAGGCTGCAAATTAAACCCAAATTTATGTTCGCTCTAATTAGATTAGATGTTTCTGAATTCTAATCTTAACTAAGTATAAAGGTGCAACTTACTCTACTTTAAAAACATACGTAGTACTAGTGTACTTGATTTAATTGTTGTAAGGAAAAATTTGTACTTATGCGGTTCTGTCACATGCATTGGTTTGTTTGTGCAGTCATTTCCCTCTTTCTATCATCCTTGTCGGAGTTGGAGATGGTCCATGGGATGAGCAGCTGATGCACTGCGAGGAGAACCGGCAGCGGTTTGATAATTTCCAGGTCTTTGTTTATCATCATCAAGTGTCGTCTTCTTCCCCATGAATTAAAAGGAAAATAATGTCGGTTTAGTTTCCATTTCATATACCGTTTGCAGTTTGTGGATTTCACCAAATAATGCCAAGAGAAATCCCTAAAGCCGACAAGGAGGAACAGTTTGCTTTAGAAACTCTGAAGAAGATACCAAGCCAGTACGCAGCAATAATCAGCCAAAGGATCAGGCATGCATATTTGACAGAATCTGAAGATACTAGCTGACCTGCAAGCTGCTAGACATGTTTTGTTGAATTACATTCCTTTTTCCCTATGGTGTGATGTTCAGAGAGCGGGCTGAAGAGGCGCCTGCAAGCATGCCTGTTTCTACTTCATTTCCAGCACAGGTAGCTTATTTCTGATCTATCACCATTTATTTCTACTTAATTCATGGTAATTCAATTCCAGCATGTGCAACTGATGTTAGTTAATTAGATTACTACTTGCACGATCACCTCCTTTTCAATGCGAAAAGTATATTACTGAAACTATTATAGGAAGCTAATTTGGTAGGTAGTCAACTGATGCACAGTTATGCTCTCAGGTGATGATCTGAACTGTAATTTCAGCAAGCTGGTAGCAGAGTGCAGACAGAAATTAACCTTATTGTCCATTGCTACATTAGCGACGGACAAATTAACGCCATTCTTTCTTGTGCTAATTGCTTGCCAAGTCTACACGCATTTTTTTGTTTCTTTGTGCTGTAGACTATGGACATACACACACGTGGACTAAGCCATAAGCGATGTACTCACTCCTATTTAAGATATCATTGTTACCAATAGCAATAGCATGTGCGATTATTTCGTTTTGAGGGGGAACAATAACACATGAGAGACAATTAGAATGCTAAATGACCAATTGAAGGAATTGTTTTGAGAGAAGAGGAGATCGGCCGTGATTTTGTCAAAAATTTCGGCCCATAGACATGAATGGGGCTGTGATTTTAGCTCATGGATAACGAAAGCGAGCGGAAGTGAAAAAAATAAAGCCCCTTCCTTACCGTTTGCACTTTCTCGAGATCCAAAACTGCTGTGTATTGTTAGTTTGTTACAACGGTGTTTCGCATATAATCAGGTTTATCTACTTATAATAAGTACTCATATATGATAGATATGTTTTCTGTTTTTATCCGTGAATTTGTATATAGATATGCTTAAAGTTCGTGCTTACCAATAAACACCACCGCACACCACTTTGCTACCTGACACGTATATTACATGATATATGTAGAATTTATCTATATCTATGCTATTCGTTTACAAAGGTTTATGACTTGATAAAATAGATCACACGGAGTTTTTGGTATATTATCAAAAACTCTGTGTGATCTATTTTATCAAGTTCTAAAACTTGTATAATAGCTATAGTTTTACGTATAATTGGATATACTAAATGAAAGATATATTTTCTGCTGTTCGCATGTGAACATTGGGAGGAATACCTAAATTTTCGCGGGTTACACCGACGAACGAAGCACCACCCGAGCCCCGCAACCGCTAGACGGATTGCCATCCCTAACGTTGGGTCGTCGTCGTCCGGCAGCCAACCTCGCCTCCACCTCCACTGACATCTTCCTTATCCCCTTCGATTCTCTTCCGTTCCGTTCCATTCCCTCTCCTCCCCCTCTTCGCCATGGCCTCCTCCATCGCCATGTCTCTCCGCTCCCTCGCCGCCACCGACGCCTTCCTCCCCAAGCCCGCCTCCCCCTCCGCCCCGTTCCTCGTCCTCCTCTCCCCGGCCACCCCGCGCCTCCTCCACCTCCGCTCCACCCGCCGCCTCCCCCTCGCGCCGCTCGCTGCCTCCGACTCCTTCGACTCCGCCTCCTCCTCCGCCGCCGCCCTCGACTTCGCTGAGCCAGGCGCCGCTGAGGAGCCCGACCTACCGGGCTCAGACCAGGAGGAGGGGGAAGAGGAGTACACGACGGAGGAGGGGGCGGAGGACGAGGGCGCCGTCGAGGCTTCCGCGGAAGTCCCCAACGTAGAGGAAGAGGAAGTGGGCGAGTACGTCGAGCCGCCCGAGGAGGCCAAGGTCTACGTCGGGAACCTGCCCTACGACATCGACAGTGAGCAGCTCGCCCAGCTCTTCGACCAGGCTGGCACCGTTGAGGTCTCCGAGGTATGAGCTTATTCATTCCCCTTATTCACTCTTCTTTCTTCTATGCGCTACTGTGCTACTAACCTCAGAATAACAACCAAACGCAAAACTAAAAGTTGTAGCACTAATCAGTTCAGGAATTTCGGTGCAAATGCACTTATTTTTCATTTTTATAGTTGAGCTTCTATAATCTATAGTTGGCTCATGGCTGCTTTCTTGTATGATATGTTTGGTTGGATATGTCATATTATTCCTAGAGATGTTCCTGTGTTGTGGTTAGGCTGCCGATTACAGTTTTCTTATATTGGGTTTGCTTATTAAATATGTAACCGTGCAGTTGTGGATGCTTGAACGCTCCGGGTGGTCTTACGAGAGATAGGAATATATCCATTATTCAGCCCTAGTGTTGCCTAACCATTCAGCTGGAGATGTCGAAATTTCAGCCAAGATATCGGTTGTGACATCTTTCGCTACTTGTATTAATTTGCTGCAGTTCCAACAGTGGCAGCTGAGGAATCTGCTATTGGATTAGCCATTTTTTCCGTTATTACTTTCTGTGGAAATCCCTACTCTGATGTGGGCTTTAGCACTAATAGTTTGTCCAGGAACTAGGAATATAAATGTTTTTTGTTATGAATAATGCATTCTTTCTTTACCTTCTTTAGGCCTTTAGGGTATTTATCTGTTATGGGGAGGCTGTTAGACAAAAGATCAGGATATGCCGGTTTTATTCATTTGTTCATGAATGAACCTTTTACTTTGTTCTCGTTCAGGTCATTTATAACAGAGAAACAGATCGGAGTCGTGGATTTGGATTTGTCACCATGAGCACTGTTGAGGAGGCCGAGAAGGCTGTGGAGATGTTCCATCGCTATGTGAGTCTATGTCTGTCTTAATGGGGATATCTTCCCTTGACATTTTCTTTGTTTGGTTGAATCTTAAGATATTCTGGTTTCCTATGTTAGTTACAGCTCATGTTCATAGTGGATCCAGTAAATTTTTAATGTATGTTATGGGCTGCTCCCAGTTTGCCTTTGCATTTGTTTTCTTTGATAGGTTGCTATGGTATTGTGGTATGGATTTCTCATTCTTAATCATCATGGATGTACATGATAGTTCTCTTTAGTTCCTCGTTTAAGGGAATGCTGTAATGTTGAGTACAAACATATAAGCATATTGGACACACTATCTACTTCATTGACTGGCCTGAGGACTTTGGCTCTGAATTTCTAAGAGCTGCTATTTCTATATTTAATTTTCCTTGATGGACCTCTTTCACCTGTTCTTCTGTTGCTACTATATGCTTAAAGAGTATGTTAGTATGTGGTAAAGAATGTAGAAATCACATGCTTTGCTGACTAACCTTTAATGTGGGCAGGATGTGAATGGAAGACTTCTGTCTGTAAACAAGGCAGCTCCTAGAGGTTCTCGGGTGGAAAGAGCTCCCCGTCAGTTCGGGCCTTCTTTCAGGATTTATGTGGGCAATCTGCCTTGGCAAGTGGATGACTCTAAGTTGGTGGAGCTGTTTAGCGAGCACGGCAAAGTAGTAGATGCCAGGGTTGTCTATGACAGAGAGACTGGGCGTTCGCGAGGTTTTGGTTTTGTAACAATGGCAACACAGGAAGAATTGGATGACGCCATTGCGGCCCTTGATGGACAGGTCAGTTTATATTCAATTAACCGGCATTTACGTTTCTGGATAAAACGAGACTGGTTTTTTCTGAGTCGATCAGTAATTGCATTGAGGCCGCCAAGTGTCAACAGATGATCTGATGCTCTCTTTTATACCATGAAGAAGTTCTATCTCCTACTTTGCTTATCCAAGTATATGCTTTTCCAATCTGAATTCTACAGAGCTTGGATGGCCGCGCCCTGAGAGTGAATGTTGCAGAGGAACGAGCACCACGCCGAGGCTTTTGAGGAGGCAGTGAATGTTGCTGGACAGCAGGCTTGCTGCATTGGAGCATCATGGCTCGTCTGATACTGGTTTTAATATCTTTCTTGCGATGCTGTGTTATGTCTCCTCCCTATTTCTCGTCATGCCTCCTTTTCTTTACTGCTATTGTGTTTACCGTTGGTTGTGGCTACGGGCCCCCAATTTGTCGATGCGATCCACAAGTTATCTCTTGACATCTTACGAGCAAAGCAGATCTAAGATCTAATCTTGCTGTACTAGATTTCATTTCAGGTACAGTAACAGATGTAATCTTAACCGGTACGTGTTTGCCGGTTTCACGCACAGATTTGGGCTTGTTTAGATACCGGGGACGAGGATATGTACCGACAGGCATTCCCACATGGACGTACAGACCGCTGCTGATCATGGACGCCGCCGTCCGTCAGACCCGCTCCGGGATACCTCCACGACGCCGTGCGCAGCCGCCGTGGCATCTGGCCACCGCCGACGGTAGGGGCGGAGCCAGCCCAAAATTTGGAAAAAAAATTCAGTGGATACGATTTTGCTGTGCAAACCTATTCTGGATACGAGACACGTGGTGCTAGAGGCCATCCGATGGCTAGACGTCGCGCGGCAGGTTGTGGCTCGATTTCCAGCTCGCACATCGGCATCAGAACGTCCTGGGCTCCAGTTTCCATACTGCATATGACTTGGCTTTCCATGTTGTGCGGCACGGGAAAACAATCGCGTGATCACGAACAGAACTGTCGCGCCACCGTCATCTCTGGGAGGACTACCGTGTCGCCGTCGTCTCCGCGAGACCTGCCCTGCTGCCGTCAACTTCCGCATCGTGAGGCCCGGCTGTCGTGCCCTTCACGCTGCCGGCGCGCCGGCGCTCGTGCCGCCGGTGAGTGTGCGTTCCTTGCCATTTTTCTCATCTGAAGCTCTCTATTTGTTAGGATTTAGTGGTTGAACAACATGTAACAAATAACTTGCCATTTTTCTCATCTGAAGCTCTCTAGTTGTTAGGATTTAGTGGTTGAACAACATGTAACAAACAACTGCACACTTATCACTTCAGAATTTAACAACGGCCACATATTTGAGACAAAATAATTAAACTTTGCAACTACTGTCTTCTCCCTGTTTATTATTGCTACCAGCTCGTTTTCCTTGCTTCTAATGAGGTTGTCAACTGCTAAATGTGCAATGCTAGCTTTACCCTGATAATACAATTGTACAATGGGGGTCTCTGCTTGCTTCATATGTGGCAATGTGCATGTGTATAGTATGCAAGTGCTACTCAATTTAACTGAAAGGTAACTGCAAATCTCAAAAGAACAGATATGATCACAAGCACCTTCCCCAAATTCATAATTCTCCATTGAGCACAACTGAGTTTGAAACTACCTGTAACCAACATCTAAATATTTACACAGGATCAGAAGCCAGTAGGGCAGTAATACAAGAGAACATTCACACTAAATATATATTACTAAGTACAAGGACATCCGGATTCACTGTATAACAGATATATTTCGGTTTAGTATTTTACAACATTGATATGAAGATAAACAGAAATGGGAGAGATGCATTGGCCCAACTCTATGTCAAGGCTTCCGGTACTGAGCAAGCACATGTCTGGCATCCAAAAAGTTGGATCTGCATAAGCCGCCTGGCGGCGCGGCGCCCAGGCTACCCGCAGGCCCAGCGGCGCAACGCAGACTGAGGGCCCTGAGACGCGGCACCGACAGGCGATCTCCTTTGCTTCACGGGTGTGCGAACCACGCACGGCGGCTGCACCGTGGGGGTCGCGCCTCGCGGATGCGTGGTCAGCTCTTACGACGGTAGCGACGCGGTGGTTCAGAGGTTCGGGAACGTGAGCCGAGAACTGTTGTCGCACTATGGAAATAGAAACCGGAGCCCAGAACGTTCTGAAGCTAACATGCAAGCTGGAAATCGAGCCACAACCTGCCACGCGACGTCTGGCCGTCGGATCGCCTCTAGCGCCACGTGTCTCACATCCAGAATATGTTTACACAGCAAATCCTGTACATACCGTATCCACTGACCCCCCCTCCCAAAATTTTTTTAAGGGTTTTAAGGGGGGACGAAAGTACCGGCTTATGTGTGTGGTGGTTGGGCGTGGTCGGGGCAGCCAGTGTCGGGCGAGGGTGCGGTAGGGATGAAAACAGATCAGATACTAGTAATATCATAATTGTTTTCATATTTTTTTAGAATCTGATTTGGAAAAGATACCCTAGATATAGATATAAAAATGAATACCATTAGATACAAATACAAATCAAAACAAATACAATTATGAATATTTATGGAAATAAAAAATCATGAGTACATACATCAAATGTCATAAATTCTTTTCAAACTTTGACCAAGTTTAAATTAAAAAATAGTACTTCATTCGTCTTATAATCTTACAACCTACTATTGAATTTGATATTTCATTGTACAATAAATCTAAACAGTACCACTGCTTATCAAATGTGATCCTAGGTTATAATATTATAGGACAGAGGGAGTAGTATTTACAAAATCAAATAAAAATAATATTAATATATATTTTATGGTTGAATTAACAAAACTATTTGATGATGCAATTATTGGTATATTTTTATAAAATTTATCAAAGTTTTAGAAATTAGATTTAAAAAGTTAAACGATTTAATTATAATATAAAACCAAGGAATAGTTAACTATTAAGATAAAAACATGTAAAATTATTTTCGAATATCAATATAAACTACTTAACATACATATATAACACTATCAATTAGCTTAATTATTTTTTAAAAGTTACAAATGTTAACTTTTTTTAAAAAAAATGGACCCATTATATTTTGAGTATATATAGTTTTGGACGATATATAATATAGTAATCAAGGCACGCACGTAAATGAGATATATCGACTTGTTGTGTTGGCCAACAAGTGCAGAGCAGTAGGGTTTGAGCGTACAAGCTAGCGATCCCAAATCACGGATACACTAGTTCACTTGCAGACCGTTCCAGGCCAGGCCTAGATCGTTTCGTTTGCACGGTACATGATCTGTATATTAATACATATTAATACACTGGATGAGTACGTAGCAATGCAATGTGCCGATATATATATAGCACGTTGGATCAGCTAGCGTACGCGACTGAATTAGATCGACGATGCTCACGTTTGAGTCGCGGCTGGGATGTGACTTTCTTACATTTTGCTCTGTGTGCGTATAATTTGCCTGCAGTCTAGTCAGATACTACACTACACAAACTTGCCTTAACACGGCGTATACACCTTGAAATAAAGGTACATAGCTAGGTTAAGACATTTGCAAAAGCCATTGATATGATGCCAGGCTGCCAGCAGCATCAAGCTGTGCTGCGTGCTGTTTTAACTTGAAAAACCGTAAATAGCACATGCGAATTATATTAATTAAAGTGACATTAATTTACGGCCGCAGATCATGAACCTGCCGGCCCAATGGATGAAGAATTGAAGATGCGTCTTATCCGTATAGTATATATCTATCTACCTAACTCGATCGGGAGACCAATCACTGCATGCAGCTGCTAACCGTTTCTGACACTAGGGTTCAACGGTTAACAGATTTACAGTTACTTGATCAGTATTATTACTGCAGTAATCGGCCGGAACAGTATGCATTCATGCTCATCGATTGGCTAATCCATTTATTTGTAATTGCACTAATTAACCTTGGTACGTATGTCGTATTCTCATGGCATGTCCGGCTACTACCTTTACGAGCTAAGAGAGATCAAGTTTGTTATGCCTACTTTTGTTTCATGCATTATTGCATGCGGTATAAATATCTATGCAAAATTATAAAAATGTTAGACAATATGCATTACTGTGTTAAAAACTATTTCGGAAGGGAAAACATCACTTTGTGGTGGGTGCATAACTCTACCCACCATAATTTTTAATCTGGGTGCCCATGAATATTACACACACGTATGTGTGCATTATTAATAAGGTTTGAGATTTTCCACAGTGCTATATTTATTTTTGGAAAAAGTCTAGATCACTTCCAAATATTATCCTGTAGACGAATGTTGTCTCCAACTAAAAAATTAGGTTTTTAAGCTCCAAACTAATAGTTTTCTGAATGGAGTATTTTTAAAGAAATTTTAAAAAAATTAGTTTAATTCATATAAAAATGCTGTAAATTCCTGTATCACAGGAGCCCTTAGATGTGGTAGAAGAGTGCACTTGCAACTTGCAAGCAAGAGTGTACTGCGAGAGTAGGTGTACATGCATGACTGTACGTCTTATATGTAATAAAAAACTAGTATTACTTTAGTGGTATGCAAGACAAAATTTGAACAACACACAAGGACAATAAAAAAACGAAGACTTTTTTTTTTCCTGTAAATACCGTGTATTTGATTCCACTCACCGTACCCATGATTAAGTTAGTGTTAGAGTACTGTAAAACGTGTGCAGAAAACATGCAGTAGTCCATTATATTTGTAGGTATATTTACTGCTTTTATTTCTCAATATATAAATCTAATTTGATATGTTATATTTGCGGTAAAATAATATGTATTGTATGTGTAACTGTCTCATAATTTTATTATTACTGTTTATAGTTTGGACGGTAAGTAAGTAAGAAACGAAGGCATACATGCGGCTTAAAGTCCAATTCCGGCAAGTTAACTGGTCAATCGACTCTCTCCATCTTCCTATAAATTGAGGAGTTTGTCATGTATCCCATGCACGCTTAAGCTAATCAAGAACAGCAACAGCCACAGTTGAGATCGAGTTAGTCGCTCTAGATTGCTAGAGGAAGATTAATGGCGCCGGAGACGAAGCAGGTCCTCCTGCTGGGCGTGGTGCTCTGTATGGTCATTGTCATGGCGCAGGGCATCCCCTTCACAGAGAAGGACATGGCGACGGAGGCGAGCATGTGGAAGCTGTACGAGAAATGGCGCGGCGTGCACACGGTGACGGCGGACCTCGCGGAGAAGAAGGCCAAGTTCGAGGTGTTCAAGAAGAACGCCAAGTACGTGCTCGACTTCAATAGCAACAAGGGTAAGCCCTACAAGCTCGGTCTCAACAGGTTCGCCGACATGACGCTTGAGGAGTTCAAGAAGAAGTACACGGGCGCCGTCAAGCCCGCCGTCGACGACGCCGTGAAGAAGGCCAAGATCGTCACGTCCAAGGTCGCCGGCGGCGACGTGCCGGCCTCGTACGACTGGAGGGACTACGGAGCCGTGACTCGTGTGAAGGACCAGGGCCCGTGCGGGAGCTGCTGGGATTTCGCGGGCACGGCGGCCGTGGAGAGCATCAACGCCATCGTGACGGGGAACCTGCTGACGCTGTCAGAGCAGCAGGTGCTCGACTGCTCCGGCGCCGGCAACTGCGAGGACGGCGGGACGACGCCCGGCGTTTTCGAGTACGCCAAGGAGACCGGCATCACCTTGGCGTGCATCTACCCTCCCTACGAGGCCATGGACGACCAGTGCAGGCTGGACACGAGCACGATGAACCCTCTGGTGAAGATCGACGGGTACGCGGCGGTGCCAGGGAACAACGAGAAGGCGCTGAAGCGGCAGGTGTACCTGCAGCCGGTGACAGTGTACATCGAGGCGAGCAACGACTTCATGCTGTACAAGGAGGGCGTCTTCACCGGCGACGACTGTGCTCGCGGGACGTTGCAGGAGCTGGACCACGCCGTGGTGGTGGTCGGCTACGGCGTCACCCAGGGCGGCGTGCGCTACTGGATCGTGAAGAACTCGTGGGGCGAGAGCTGGGGTGAGACCGGCTACATCCGGATGATCCGCGACGTGGACACCAAGGAGGGCATCTGCGGCATCGCCATGTACCCCTTCTACCCCATCAAGAACTACCCTTTCGCCGCCACCGACATCGCCGCCAAGGATGAGCTCTGATCATCTCGACCACCACTACCACCTGGCTGTTGCCTCATATACACACACTTATATAGATCTACTACTACTTACCTACGTAAAATAAAGGGAAAATAAAATGGAAGTCCTATATGTAGGCTTGATGTTATAACATGGACTTCCTACTTGCATACATGCAAGATCTTGATATATAATAAGCGTCTTCAAATGAAATACAGTCCTGCGTATTAAGATATTATCGCCTGCTAACATGTCCGTGAGGCGTGGGACCACACATAAACTCTAAATCTCAGGAGTCCTCAAGTTAGACCAAGTAACATATACATATACATAAACATATATACATACATACATATATATATATATACATACTTATATACATATATACATATATATGGCTTTGATTTGCTCTATTTTATAGTATATATTGAGTCGTTCAGTCAGATAGAAGGATTCAATTTATTTAATACTTTATTTTCTAATTGTCTTATATAAGACTTTATACATGGCTATGAGATTTCCTCTCCAATCTTGTCTCGTTCATATTTAACTAGAGTTCGGCACATAACCCAAAATTATAGGGATGGCCCTGTACGCACTCTCGTACCTACAACGCACCTGATTAGCGCCACTC
Organism: Zizania latifolia; assembly: GCA_000418225.1. Lineage (NCBI taxonomy): Eukaryota > Viridiplantae > Streptophyta > Magnoliopsida > Poales > Poaceae > Zizania > Zizania latifolia. The sequence continues at coordinate 172,172 of KE371352.1, forward strand.
TCGTTCCATCAGATGGTTCAAACGTATAGCATGCATGCAAGAGACCACAAATGAGTAAACTATACCCTATATATGAGTACATGAGGAAGTCATCGATAGTTAGATATTTAAGTTAAAGCAAATTATCCTTATTTGTGATTAATTAATTCATGCAGAATGGTAAGCTAACGTCCATTTATGCTCCGGGGTAGAGTTAAGTTACATGCACTCTAAAAACAGATTAATATTCAGTAATTTTTATTAATTAACGGGCACATAGTTACATGCACTCTAAAAACAGATTAATATTTAGTTAAGTTACAGGCACATAGTTCCACCTAGCGTGGTCACGCTAGATATGGTTTCAGATACCAATTTCAATTTCAATGCTACTGTTGAACTCTGCTTTTTAATTTTTGGTTAATCATGAACTCGTCTGATCTGTACATTGCGAAGGTCGCTATGGTGGTCAGTTACACCTGTGGTGTTGAGATGCCACTGCTCTGATTAGCAACTATCATCGGATCAGTTACTTCTGGTTAGAGAGGAACTGGGATGAACTTGACTCAGCAAGTTCTGTTGATCATGATGCACCGATGAAATTCAATTCTGTAATCAATCATGGTGAAACCAACATGGAATTTTTCGCTGGAAATGTGAGGAACCGTTAGTGTTTCTTTGAGGATACAAGGACTGTATGTTGTTGTTATGTAGTGTTGTTTTACCCAGTATGCATGTTTACAAAAGCTTTGTTCATTTGTAGCAGGAGATTAGTTCATAGCTAGACAAAACAGAAGAGAAGATGATTCATGAAGATGGATAGCTTAATGTATCTGACAAGAAAAATATGGCATTCCAGAATTGTTGACAGGTTGTACAACCAAAAGATTAGCAACTCAAATTTCAGTAACTGAAACGATGCAATCTATCTGGTGGCTCCTTGTTCTACAAGATGGGGCATCTCATATATTGAACTAAAAATGCATTAATTACATTAATTGCAGCAATGAGATTTTCTCAATGGGGTATTACACCAGCTTCACTCATCAAGCTACAACTACTCAAAATATCTGCGCCATAGGATTGGATTGTGGAGGTGCTATCTTCTGTCCCCATGTTTCTTCAAAAATATGCGCAAATTAACAGTTTGCTGGCGCCACTCATTTATAGGGACCTAAATTCAACATGAATATTGAATATTTGTGAGTGAGAGGGGAGGGGGGAGTTAACACATGTAAGGTCATAGCTATAAAATGAAGGAAATGCTTACTGCTGGAAATCCACCATAGTCACCAGGCTTCTGAATATCCTTTGTCACCGAACTATTTGCTGCAAGTCGAACCTGTAACCGGATTAAGGAAAAAAATTCTGATCAGTAGAGGATCTTTGGAGTCGGTCAAGGCTCAAAAGTATACACTGAGCAACATAGTAAAATTTATAACACACATCAACACAAAACTGCAGTCTGAAGTATTGTTGAATCATGTGAACTGGAAGCTACGCCAAAAGAACAGAGCCGGGAAAACAGCACCTTTGAAACAATGGAGACATGATCCCGGATTGCCACCCTACCACCCAATGTTACATAGTCCCCCAACCTGTTGAAAAATATTCATGACATGGTAAATCTCAAAAGCAGGCAGAATAATCATTTAACTAATGAGATGAAGCATACATACGTTGCAGAACCAGCAATTCCTACTTGTCCGCAAATCATGCAGCACTTTCCAATTACCACGTTGTGACCTATCTGCAAAAGTAACTGTCAATTTACAGGAAAGAGACATGGAGTCCGATTTATAGCAGGAAAGCTGAAAAGACAATACTTGAACCAGATTATCAATCTTGGTTTCATCTCCAATCACTGTATCTCTCCAACTGCAGTTAATAAAAAATGATGAAAATTTATAGCAAGAGGTAGCTGCAATCAAACATAAAGTAAGATAGAAAGAGATGATACTCCAAAATGTTAGGCAAATAAATTAAAATCAATCATGGACTGTCCAACGGATCATTTTCCTTCACCAGGTTACCTGCCTCTGTCAATGCATGTATTTGCGCCTACCTCGACATGATCTCCAATTCTTGCATGCAACATCTGGAGAAACAGAAAGCTTTCAGCGTGTGCCTACTTGATATCCCAATTGAATCCACATTAAAATCTTAAAAAGGACTGTTGTGGTTTTTTCGGTTTTCCCCCAAATTTCACAAGATATATATGTATATATGCTTTGACCGGTTGGGCCATAACAGCCGGCTGGGCAAGCAGCCCACCTTGGCCTACACTCAGTTGGAACTAAGGGTTTCCATTGTTTCCTGAGAAGGTTTCCCGTGGCTTCCTTGCTGGCAACGGCAGGCTGGCGACAACACCGGCTGCCCGACTTCTGCGGCGCACGCACGTGTGCCCGGGAGGCACGGTGGAGGTGGAGCTGCTGACTCAATCCAAGGTGCCCATTCTCTTTTCTATATATACATATATCTACAGCAGTCGGAAGTACGCAATCAGTTTTCTAGTTCTTAAGCACCTTTCCACCTCGATTGGTTTTGATATTCTTGAGCACTAGCAAATCGGCATCCTCTCTAGTCATACTAGTGTGCTGCTGAGTTGAATTCTGTGGTTCGGAGGATATTGGGTCTTTGGCTTCATCAACCTTGGCCCTTCTCTAAGCAGCAACCATTTGCTTCTTGGGATTGTGTCATGGTGTGACCCCTCAACATGATCAGCGGCATCATATTTCCATCAACCTCGTCAGTATACCTTGGCACAAAGGCGGTGAATAGGTTTTCTAGGACAACGCCATCGACGTGCTTTGCCTTGTGACACCGACAGCCAAGTGTATAGTGAGTAATCTAATACCGATTCCCTTTTTATATCTGCAAAGTGCTATACTGTTTATTGAATAAGTATTCAATATTGGGAGTCTTTGCTAGATTTGCTCAATGAAGAATCAGTCTATTATGAGGATGTGTGGGACAACTATACATTAGGCTTGAAGATCTAAACAGTAATACTGCATTGTATGCTTAACTAGTTATTTGCTAGAGAAATAATCACTGCTGTTTGGGAACTTTTGTCTCCTCCGTTACTAGTATATACATGCTGATAGTACTCTTGTCATGGGCTGTGGGCTAGGGCTGCCAGGCCCAGGCCCAGCCACATGAACAGCACTGAAATCTATGGTGAGTGGCTCTGATACTAAGTTGTCATGGATTGAACCCATGACGGGATAAATATCGCCGGGAGGATAGCTGGACGGCGTCGGCTGCTCGAGATGAGAAGTAGACTTAGGTGAGGGAGACGAATATTGGGATGAGAGATTAGACTTCTTCTTTCTTCTTCATTGATTACTTGATCAATACAACCCTATTTATAGAGCCTACACCCTGCTAACTAATCCGACTTCATTACGACTCTAAGACTCTATTTATTAACCTGCTAGGACTCTCAATTACAGACCTGGACTCTTATTAACTGTTGTTGGCGTAATTCAGAACTACGCAACAGGTTTAAGTGTCTAAGAACCTCGAAGGATTCGAAGTGTATATTAGGGTTCGAACAATGCTCTAGGCCTCCGAAAGGATAATAACTTTCGAGCAGAAGTAGCTTTGGTTTATACTTCGTATGATCGATCCCCCTCCACCCTGCAAGGGGAGGGGTATTTATAGGCACAATTGTCATGGGGTAATACGAAGTTACCCCCTACTTACAACCGACTATTACAGTATGAACAATGATCTTACATAGGAGTAGTTTAGTAACTTTCCGTGTGAACGAACCCGGCTTCAGGTCTTGTTGGAGGGGACAGAAATACCATGGTTTTGGAGCCTTGCGATAGGTGGTTTCAGAGGTTTCGTTCTTAGCAAGCCGAAGGGGGCTCCGTTTAGAGTTGCTCGGAGTCCTAACTTATACCTCCGGAAGAGGCTTCGCAGTCACTGTCATTGGAGCCTTGTTAGAGTAAAGTAATTTACCCCAACAACTACTGAACTCTATTCTGCCCTAGACTCTTATTAACTGCTAGATTCTAATCTGCCCTAAACTCTCGAATTTGCCGCAATGGTACAGTACCCGCGGGTACTGTTCACGTGAACAGTGCCGCGCGGTGCTGTTCACGTGGCTAGGCCTGGGCCTGGCAGCCCTGCCCCATAGCCCATGACCCTTAGTGTACCCACGGGTCTAGGACAGATTAGAATCGTAATGGATTCAGTTAGTTATTGGGTTAGATCTTATAGGCTCTATAAATAGGGTTGTATTGATCAAGTAATCAATGAAGAAGAAAGAAGAAGTATAATCTTTCGTCCTAATGTTCGTCTCCCTCACTTAAGTCTATTTATCATCCCGAGCAGCCGACGTCGCCTCGCTATCCTCCCAACGGTGTTTATCCCGTCATGGGTTCAACCCATGACAACTTGGTATCAGAGCCACTTACCATAGCTTCCGGTGCTGATCTTAAAAGTATGTAAGTTTTCTTTGTGTTAAGGTGCGTCAACTACTCTACCTAGCTACCAAGAAGGTACTCCATCAAGTGTTTGATGTCTATGGTGCCGAGAAGAAGATCCACATCAAGCTAGAAGAGAGTTTGGCGACCCATAATAGTCTTAGATTTGTTTTTAGTTTTCAATAATATATTAAACCGAGATATAAAAAGCTTGAGTCTTATTTGTGTTAAGCGTCGAGTCAGGTTTGAGGTCGTCCTACAGCTCGAGAACGAGTTGCTCAAAAGAAGGGATGTAGTGTCATGGGCTGTGGGCCAGGGCTGCCAGGCCCAGCCACGTGGACAGTACCGCGAGGTACTGTTCATGTGAACAGTACCCATGGGTCTAGGGCAGATTAGAGTCCAAGTCTGATTAGAGTCCAGGGCAGATTAGAGTCGTAATGGATTTGGTTAGTTATTTGGTTAGGTTTTATAGGCTCTATAAATAGGGTTGTATTGATCAAGTAATCAATGAAGAAGAAAGAAGAAGTCTAATCTCTCATCCTAATGTTCGTCTTCCTCAGCTAAGTCTATTTCTCATCCCGAGTAGTCGACGTCGCCCGGCTATCCTTCCGGTGGTGTTTATCCTGTCATAGGTTCAACCCATGACAAGATCAGCACCACTTCCAACAATATCATCTGTGAGAGTGAGTCAGTTAGTCATTAAACATTTGTTTGGATAACGGATAAGTACTTTGTCCATGTCACTGGAAATTTCTCATCGTTTTTGCTCTATCAGAAGTCAGGTAAGCATATTGGGTAAACATAACAAAATAAACATCAGACTGCTGATTTTTCTGTCATTATATACACAGAACGAGCCCGCTCTGTTATCCTAACATACCACTGAGCATTTGCCCTAACATAACTCAAAGTACACTTCAGTTGATCATTTCACTGTCCTTCAAATTGAAAACTAATAACCCATCATAATCACAGAAAGTTTACCAAGAAAAGGGTCGTTTAGTGTTATTAGTGAGCACTAACCTGTGGTTTCTTCTTGACCTGTCCATCATCCCCCACAAAGAAACCAAAACCTGCAATAGATATATCAGGCTTCATAGCATCAGAATGCAAGTCCTAATGTTTGATCAGAGAATACACAGCAATATTTACCATCAAACAAGAATAACATAAAACTAAAGGAAAAGAGGATTGACATTATACTCCCTCCGCTATGAAATACAAGACTGCATGTATTTGACAGTCTCCAAGATTATCTTTGATAATATGTCATGAACTACTACGAAGTCAACATTATACAAAAGTATTTTTAAATACGAATCCAATGGTACCACTTGTATGGCCCTAAACATATATGTAGTTTAGTTTAATTATTAGTCAAAAAATACAAACTTTGACTTTCCTAAATTTATGGGAATACGGTGTCTTATATTTTCCGACGGAGAGAATAATAGATTAATAGATGGACTTAGCCTCCATAAAAAACATTGCATGCGAGTAGGCATTAGATAAAAGGCGTAATAGAAGTGAAATTATGCAGTCAGCTTAAAAGCTGAAATTTTGTGCTCCTAGCTTGACATGTGCAAGCATATGAGAGAACCAAATACTGTAGCACATCTTACTACCAACTTTGTTGCTTTGTTCATAGCCATATCAAAACTGAATGCATAGGTGTATGCTCACCGTCTTGACCAATGCAGGCGCCATTGTGGATAGTGCAGAACTCGCCGACCGAACAATTGCTCAAGGAAACATTGTACCTGCACAGATCAACAAGCACAAGGTTCATTACCAAAGAATCCCTAAATCAAACAGAGTCCTCACTTGTGTTGAGAATGGAGATCAAATCGGAGACAGAAACAGCATACCCGATCCTGGTGGACTGGCCGACGGACACAGAAGGCCCGACCACGGCACCTGACCCGACGACGACGTCCTTACCGAGAACAGCACCGGCGTGCACGACGGCGCCGGCCTCCAGCACCGCCGTGGGGTCAACGGACGCGGCCCTGTGCGATACGCCGCCGCCGTTGGGCCACGGAAAGAAGTCCGGCGAAGCGGCCGCAGCATCTGAGAAACTCTTGGAAGACGGCACGTGATTACCGCCAGTAGCACCGGAGACGGGGAGGCGCGCGAGTCGGTCGGCGCTGCGCCGCCGCAGCTGCGGCAAGGTGGCGGCTCTTCGCAGGACGGCCGCCATCGCCAATTGCAAATTTCTTCTCTCTCTCCAACTTTATTTTTTTTACATAATCTCTCTCCTACTTTCTCTCACTCTCTCGGGATTCGGTTCAGTTGTGAGGATGGTTGAATTGCTACAGTATTTGTACAGTGTTATTTTATAACGGACTCGCGCGTCCGTCTCACACGTTGGATAGCCTACGCTGCTCACGCATCTGACTAAACAAAATATTATCATTTATTGTATTTACTCGTATAACATTACTAAACATTGAATTCACTCCGTCTATATCTTTTCATAATGTTTTTCCTCATCAAGATATATCCCACTGCTTAAAAGTAAGTAAACACAGCTTTTAGTCTTGAGTTCATTCGCAGCTTCGGCCATTAGGATTACTCTAGCATAGTCATGTAAACTAATATCACTTCCCTAAAAAGTAATTACTTTTAAAAAATAAACTTGATTACACAGAAAAAAAGAAACAACAGCAGCTACTTCTGATTGCTTAATTCCCATGAGCCCAACTGCTGCTGCTACTCCATTTGGTGGCAGTTCCTCATAATACTACAGAAACGAAATTGCAGATCAGGTTCCCGTACAACCTTCGTAATGAAAAACACATGCTCATTAATTAACTGATGTAGCAAAAAAAAGGGGGTATTCATTTATATACCTATTTTCCTTCATTTTCTTTCAGACATTATAGTGAAGAAACCATGTCTGGAATTGACCTGATCAGTTCCGTTATATGCATGCTAATGGGGCAAGTATGTTTCTCATTGTGGTTCACCTTCATATTTTTCATGGTCTATATCATGCGAGTTATAGCAGTCCTAGGGAATTTGTTCGGTGTCTCGGAGTTGTCATATTCCTATTATGTGCAAACTTTATAAACAGTGTGATACAGCTTGATCACTTGAAGGTTTAGAGCTTACAGATTTTGCAGAATAGAGTTTCATCACACTTTGATAGAGATATAACGTAGATGGGTTAAATTGGATACCTCATCAACAGATTTTGGTGAAGATGGCACTGACAGACTCAGGAGGAGCATATCTCAGCTTTTCAAGTGGGATATCACTTTCAGATTCTATGAAATTTCAGCAGTGAGAAAGCCATACTCCAGAAGAAAAATATCGTGCCAAATCATGCATTCAATTAGGTACAACACAATACTCCTTTTTATCTTAAGCACATGAATTTCACCGTTTAATGGTATCAAGAAGTGATTTTTAAATCAATACATCAAGATATATCTGTCCAATATTCTCTGGGCTTGGTTTTGCATCTGAAATTTCAGTAATTAATCCTGAACCCAGACAACTTTACCGACTCTTCTTTCTCAGATTTATGTTCTGATGTGAATATACTGCAATATCTAAAGCACGCTTGCAGATGTGTAGATACTAGATAGACCATGGTAGCACAATTGCAACCACTGAATGGTTTTATCACTGTTCATTATCCAACAACCTGATGATGCCATGTCTTGACTCAGTAATAAAAGCCCACCAAGCAACTAGTTAGCTACAGAAGGAACATATGGTGACAGTATCAGGTCTTGATTCAGTAAGAATGAACATAAGCAGTTGTATTTATCACAGCATGAACATATCAAAGTAAAACAAAATTGGCCTCTTAAACATGACGAGATTCACAACTGATTTAGCAATACTATCTTCTATATTACAAAATTGTGCAAAAAGAAAATTCTGCACCTAACACCTCTAGGAGTAGAGAGCTATGGAGCATTTCACTGGCTAGTTTACAGTTAGTTTAACTAAAAATCAGTGTTATCTCTCACCATATCAGCAAATCTTTTCCTCCGTTACCATAATCAGTGGCTCCAGCTGATGAAGTGCTCAAAGGGTTTCATTCCCGATTCTTAGTTCAACTCATCCATCGACCACACAACGACAAAAATGATCTAGCATCAACGAACTTTCTTCAATGATAGTACAGGAGTGGTTCAATATCTATGCTTTTTGATTTATCTGCAATGGCGGGATGCCAGGAATTTGTGGAATGGGAGACTTTTTCTTCTTTATTTTGTCAAACATCATAGCTTGTGTCATCAAAATTAGTCCTGCAATAGAGGCAGAGTTCTGAAGCACACATCTTGCAACCCTGCATGGGTCTACCACACCAGCATCAACAAGGTCTTCGAACTTGTCAGTCATTGCATTGTATCCAACTCGCCACTCACTGGCAAGAAGCTTCTCTACAACAGCTGGACCATCTGCCCCAGCATTGCGAGCTATTGTCATAGCAGGAACAAGAAGTGCCTACAGCAAAATCGAACAAACTTCAGAGTTAGGATGTTATGCAACTGGTTTAACTATTTTGCAGGAAAAAATTTCTCCAAGGTGTTGTTACAGTGAACACCATAAATTTAAATTGATGTGTCTTTGCACTCGTTAGTCACTACAAGGAATTAACATATTTTCCATCTTAATTATTTGATGGTTAGGTTCATAGTGAGTTATTCCTGAAAGCTAGTGACCATACAACATCAACAGTGTAATGCAATAACTAAGGAACAGGAAGTGTGCAAAAAGAAGTGATGGCTATCAGCAAATGAAGAAACAAACCTTCCCAACTATATCTACACCAATCTTCTCTTCAGAGTCATCCACAAGATCCATGATACTGGGAATATGTTTTGATAAGTGAACATATGTCACACCACCACCAGGAGTTATGCCTTCACTAATGGCTGCAAAGGTTGCATTCTTTGCATCCTCCACTCTCAGTTTCCTATCCTCGAGTTCAGCTTCAGTGGCTGCACCAACCTGAACAACATTCAACTCTCATCAAATCCCTAGAAACAAATTTAACAGTTCTATACCACAACTGAAATAATTTCCGTACTATGCATTTCTGTCCTGAAGAGTTTTTTGAGATAACGTTATAGCAACACACCTTGATAACCGCAATACCTCTGGAGAGTTTAGCAATTCTAGCTGAAAACCTTTCTTTTAGATAGGCACTAGTTGTCTCGTCTAGATCTTTCTTCAGTTGCTGGATTCTGGCCTCAATTTCTGGTCTCATTGAAGGATGTGCAATGATAGTAGTAGAATCACTCGTTATAGTGATCTTCTGAGCCATACCTAGCTGATCAGAAGTCGCACCATGAAGACACCAGCCAAGGTCACTAGCAAAGAAATCTGCACCTGTTAAATTGAGGAAGAAAAGAAAGACTCGGAGATTAGCAGAGCTAGACACATTTTAAAGCAATGCACCATGAACACGCAAAATGAAGTGAAATCCTTACTGTGCCACAAAAGATAAGCAAAAGCTAAAAAATGAAGCCATATATAAGAAAACGCTGGTCTCAGCAATACACTAGAGGGGAAAATAGCATAATACTAAGAAACTACTAAGTATGTTAAAAACACTTTTAGGATCATGTAAACTTGTGCTATATGACCAAATCATGTACTTTGATGGATGGAATAATTCTAACATCAAATTTCAAAGGTATGAAGTTTTACTATACTAATTTTCACCTGTCATAATAGCAATATCTTGGAGAATAGCCTTCTTTTCATCCCCCAAACCAGGACATTTAACAACCGCAACATTTAGCAGTCCATTCAGTTTGTTAAGAACCAGAGTTGAATACACTGTTTGTGAAACATCCTCAGCAATAATCAACAAAGGGACACTCAACTGTGTGGTCTTTTCCAGCAAAGGAAGTATCTCTTGGACTTCGTCCACCCGCTGATCAGTTAAAAGCACCCTAGCATTTTCAAATTCAACAATTGCTTTGTCTTGATTTGTGATGAAATGTGGAGAAACATAACCCTTGTCTATCTGAAATGATCAGATGGAGAATCATAAATTACAATACTAGAGTTTACTCCAGCTACTTTTTTGCTGTGCTATTTTTGATTCAAATAGTTAAATTGAATGCTTGACTTGCCTTGAGACATAACTGCACTTTATTGCGAAAGCAAATTTATTTGCATATAAGTAACATATTCTAGGGAGAAATTTTAAGTCCACATATATGTACCTTCATTCCTTCTTGCACTTCGACTGAAGTATATATTGAAGATGATGACTCAATTTTAATGATTCCATCAGGACCTATTTTCTCCAAGGCATCAGAAATGAGATCTCCAACATATTCATCATTGCCAGCTGATATTGAAGCAACAGCTGAAAATGGAATTTAGAGATTTATTAAACTGACTAATCTGACCATGAAGAATAGTTTGGGCGTATGCAAGCATAATCACTACATGCTTCATTTTCATTCCACATTAACTATGCCTATGCGCTTTCAAAAAGAAAAAAAGTGCTTTTGTATTCCTTGATCCCTTAGGATGTGTAAGGTGCAATGCCATTTCTAAATCAATATAGGGTTCATCGTAAAATATCTGAAGGATATACCACCTGAGATTTATATGTGACACCTGTCATTACTCATTACTAGCCTAGTGGGTGTTCCTTCACTATTTGTTATTTCGTATTTCTGTGCTCATTATGTGTGGCTTCCTAGGTGACAAAATTACCTTTTATGTCCGCCTTTGTACTCACAGGGATACATTTAGTCTTCAAGATTCCAATAAGTTCATGAACAGCTTTGTCAATACCCTTTCTCAGGGCAATTGGGTTAGCACCAGTGGTAACTGCCAACAACCCAAGATTAATAATTTCTCTCGCCAAAATAATAGCTGTTGTTGTTCCATCGCCAACAGTACTGTTTGTCTTGGATGCTATCTGCTTAGCATGTTATCAGTAAATAAACAGCAGTGATATTGACTAATTTTAAGAAAATGAAGTCATTCAACACCTAACCTCTTGAAGTAGCATGGCACCTGCATGCTCAAGAGCATTTGGTAGTTCTATAGCCTTGGCAATTGTCACACCGTCATTAATTACTTTAGGAACCTCATCTTGGTCAATAACAACATTCCTGCCTGCAGTAAACTTTTGAGCTTTTAATGTTCCATAGCATTACAAGACACTTCTGATGACTCATTTTGCACACATCCACTAGATTTATATCTTACAGCAAGGAAAATTTATCCTTATAAGCAATATATGGCACACTGATTTTGCAACAAAGTAGCAGTTGGACAGTAAGACTTTAGTCACCAAAACAGTAGGATGATAGTAGACAGTATAGAAGCTAAGGACTAGATAGACAAACATCTGATGAGACATATCAATCAAGTCTGACCATAACGCTGGGATACTAAATTGTCCAAATTGTTAGGGCCAATTTCCAAATTAACATCCAAATGACAACATAGTCAGATCGTTGGAACATGAGGGTTCAAGCTAAACACCAGTACACCACTGTGTACAGCTAAGCCAGCTTTGTAAATAGAGGAAAGTGGCTGGTTTGCCACAAAGTTATAAGTTTCCAGTCAATTCTTCACCACAACAAAGGGGAAAAGAAGCCCATTCATGCTAATTCGCAACCACGATAGACTTTTCCGAGACAAAATTAACAGAATTATGATGTCACAGCAGAAATGAGAGGCGCAGCAAGAGTATCACAGCCAGAGAAACGAAGCAAGCAAAGCACCCACCTTTCGGGCCTAGAGTGACTGCAACGGCGTCAGCGAGCTTGTCGATGCCGGCGGCAAGCCCACGGCGGCAGGCTTCACCGGAAGATATCACCTTGACGTCCGCCCGCACCGCAAGACGGCGGTGTAGCCTCGCCGGCTTACGTAGAGAGCACGGCCATTTGGGGAGCAGCTTCGCGGAGCATGAGGAGGTGGCCGCGAAAGAAATGGTGGTCAAATACATGGAGGCAGCGGCTGAGCCAGAAATTGAGTGCGCCCGCGGCTGAGCAGTGGCCGCCGTCGAGGAGCCCCGGGAGCGGTTGGGGGAGGAAGGGGGCGCCGCAGCTGGGGAGTAGTATCGTGTCCGCAGACCGGCGGCGTGGCACGGCGTGGCCGCGCAGGGTAGGAGGCTGGCGGAGGGGTTGGGGGTGGAGGGCCTGGTGGCGGCGCCGATGACGAGGGTTTTACTCTTGGCAGAAGGTTTTATCTGCTTGCTCCCTCCTCCGCTGCAGTGGCGTCGCCACGCCCACACGACTCTTCTGTTGCGGCAGAGATATCAAAAACGTAAAAAAATAATGATTTATCGTGATAATTAATTTATTATATTGTTATTTCATAATAATAATAAATATGACTATTTAAATCAATACACGTTGGTTAAAATAATAAAAATTCAGAACTCTCTTAAGAGTAACAAATTATCAGATTTCAACGCAGCGTTATGGAATAGTAAGTATATTGTGACAAATAATAGAATACAAAGATGATAAATAGTCAAAACCCAAGTTTTGATATGACAATGGATTCTCTGCTTGGGCTATAGCTAGATATATCGTTAGGAACTGCATCCAAAATTTGTAGTAGTGGTAAGCCTACCTAATAATATCTGCATAAGTCGATAGCAAAAACAATGTCCAGATTTTTCGATCTGAATTTAAAGTCTACGTTTTGGAAATTCCCACTTTCAAATTAGCCATATCGCTCACTATTGCACTTGTAAATCGATACAAATTCTGTCGAAAATTAACTCCTTTTCTCGTGCCAGAAAGTGTACAAGACAGCAACTCGAGCTGGAGAGCCAGAAGGGACGAGCACTTCGCAAAGATAACTAGACGGCAACTGCAATGAACACTCCAAACATCTCCAACGTGCAAGAAAAAACTCAACTGGAGACCAACATTTCACATCAGGAACAATTAGCTCTCCTACTACCCGTCATGCATCGGATTTCTGAGTTCCTAACACGCACACAAACACACGCACATCAGTCAGCGAACGTCGCTCTCTGAATATTGAACAAAGTTAGTCCTGGAGCAACCTTCGCAGAAGTGTACTAAAGATCAATCATTTCTTTGTGTTTCTGACTATTTCCTGCAGGCTGCAGCTGCATTTCACCTGCTTTGTCTGGCAGCACCAGAAGAGCAGACTTTCAGCTGGTCTGAAATCTACAAGTTGCAGATGCATCATCCCGTTGTCATGGAGGCATTTGAGCAGATGACATCAAGAACAGGAAAACAGATGGTAGAAGTCACTTGTCAAATGGTGGATTTCTCTGAAAAGCCCCAGGAGCAAACACCGGGAGGGAGCCTGTGCGTGCTCTCTCGCCCCGGGTGTCACGCTGGTAGACATTAGGAGGATCTCTACTTCCCTCAGGGCGCACTCTTATTCCAGCCTCACTCCTCTGAACATTGTTACCAGATGTGCTCAGAATTGGCCCGCCAAAGAATATCGATTGACCGGTATATGTCAACCTCTCAGACGGCTGCCCAGATGACATTGCTGAGGAAGAAGCATTCGCAGGTGCGAGATTCTTCCCATGGTTGCTTGACTCGCCACTTGGATTTGCCAAGAAACGTGGGGTCCGTGCTGGCAGATCAACACCAGCACTTGTTCTTGTTTGTGCAGGAACTGACACGTACTGGCCAGCCTCTTGATCCCAGACAACAGAGGCTCTTCGGTTCTCCTGAACATAAGATGTGGCTGACTGGAACATCGGGTTGGTTATCTGTGTGGTAGGAACAGGTGGCCGCATTAACCCTGGCGCTGCTGGCCTTTCAGGGGGTGGAGGTTGATGAGGAGCTGCATGAAACTGAGAATGGGAGGCAAGCTTGTGGATGTGGACCGGGCTGCTCAAACTGCTTGCACTCTGTGTGCCAGTCTCGTAGTCATCCTGGCTTGCAAGGCTTTGAGAGTATGAGTTCTGGAGAGGAGACAATCTCATCTCACCTCTTGATTCCTTTGTGCCGCTGTAGTCAACACTCATTCTACTCCTGACGCTGGCATTGCCGCTGGAGCTAAGATCAGCTTCGTGGCCACGGTAGGCATCTATTGGTCGGAGAACGGAGGATGATGCCCGAGCTTTTGCCGCAGCTTTCATTACCTCATTTCTATCTAGCTTTGCAAGGCTCCGTGCACTGATCTTGACAGGCTTCTTGGCTTTGTTTGCTCTTTCGGCGTATCCAGCAGCATCAGGATCGATGGTTGAAGGTACCATCCCAGGCTCCAAATGTGGAATCACTTCATCCTGGTGGAAAGTTTCAGCACAACTAAATTTAGCATGGCTTTAGAAGTGCTTACAATGTCATAATTATGTTCTCTTCCAGATTTGGGGTTGTTATAAAAATTGCACATGTAATTGCCATTTGAAAAGTGCAGTCTCACCTGATCAATAAATATTCTTGGAGGTGTGCACCAAGCACCCTTATGGTGAACTCCAAGTGAACTTCCAACACTGAATCCCGTTGTTGCTGAATTAGTTGGCGAGCATATAATATTTTCTCCTTCCTCATCTTCTGGAGGTACCTCACTCATAGCTCTCATTGCGACAACATAGTCATAGGTTGTGATCCCCTGAATATAGGAAATGAACATAGTTGAGAATGCAGGATACAATTTGGATATGTGTTACAGTTCCATTAAGAATCCCAAGGCAAACCTTTCTGATCAGTATCATGTGGAAGAAGAAAAGTTCCCCTAGTGGTATGCAGGCCACTAACGAAAGAAGAGTAAATATACTCTGCACATAAGAAATTCACTGTTCAGTTAATTATCACCTCAAAAGATGCTTGTCTTGAATAATGAGTGGACCGATGCTGCTACAGATAAATCCTTACAACCAAAAGGAGATTCGTATACACCGAAAAGCTACAAGAAAATCTTATGATACTTACTACTATAACAGTAAATGGAGCACGAGTCATGCCATTCCCAAGCTTGTCTTGAATGTTTCTTAATGCATTCTTATCAACATAGCAGATTACAATAACAGCAATGCCCACTCCAAATTCAATTGCAAGCTGTTACACACGAGACTGTAAATATTTAGTGCAATTAAAGAAAAAGAAAAACTCTACACCAACCCATATAACTAAGCAAACTTAGAAAACAATATAAATAGTTCAGTACTACAGACCCAGAATAGACTGATTGCCATCAGTGAAATAAACGTGAAATAGTTCTTCCGTCCAACACAGTTATTTAGCCACTGCCAAAGATGTCCAAATCAGCTAAGCAAAATTTAAGGTTGAAAATTTACATCCAGAAGAAAGCGCAAGGAAATATCACCCTGCAATGATGATCAAATCCATCAACGCACTTGTCACAACTTCTGCAGTGTTTACTAAATTTGCGAACCTGTAAAAATAATTTTATAAACCAAGTGTACACAACACAAACTTCAAATAAGTTTACTGCATGATGCATCTTAATAAAATAAATCAACAATTCAACATACCTCAGCATTGCATAATGTGCAAAACAGAGCTTCTTCACCATTAGCCTGTTGTTCTGAATCATCAGGCTTCCGGCAATCCTCTTTAACAAATAAAGCACACACAAGTCCACCAAGAAAGTAACACCTTGATCTTTTTCTTGGCAGCTGTGAGCTCAGATTTGTGTTTGACTCCCTTAGAGATGAACCTCGCTGATTAAAATGGCCATCAAGAGAGCTTCTGTAAGTAGATGTTGGAGACTGTATGTCGATAGTGCTGTTGGCTTTCTGGGGCAAATTTATGCCTTGAAGCCCATCACTGTTTGCTGGTGCATTGATAAAGCCATCCTCAAACTTTGACATGATCCCAGGATCAGCAGGATTAATGCTTGTGCACCGGATGTAAAGGATGAAAACAGCAAATGCCTGAAAGTGGTGTAGAGAGGACAAGCATTTCATGGTACCATAAAGATAACTCTTTTCAGATGATGCGAAAGACTGAAAGACATAAATAAAGACCAGGCAGGCTTACCACAGGAGTATAAAAACCTATAGCAACATACTCAAGGACTTGACTTCCAAGAAATGGTGCAAAGAAGGCATAAAACGCAACCACCAGAAGGAGGAACACCACAATTGCAACAATCTGTCAAAACTCAAAAGGTTAGTATAAACTGTTCAAGAACAAGGACACACACTGACGTAGTTTGGAGCTCTTTGAAGGCCATAATATGGCGCATAAAAACACAATGTTTACTGTATAGTGTTATGACTTGCAAGTTGTCATGTGCTGCCATGGCTGGTTTGGGCCAACAGGCCCTAGCCCAGCCAAGCCATCCGCAGCCACCCAGCCCATGGCGCATAGAGTTAGGTTAGGGTTAGAGTCTTGTTAGTTTAATTCTCCAATTGCAGTTAGAGTCGGTTAGAAATAAAGGGGATCCCTGCTCTATATAAAAGGGTCCATATCGTGTAATTAGGCAGGCAAGAAATAAAGATCAATCTACAAACCCTACCCCCGTTCTCTAAAGTCTCCCCCATTCTTCAACATAGCTCGGCAAGGAGATCAACCCTGCGCCAACCTATCCTACTGCTACGATCTACGCAGTCGAGGGCCCCCAACCCTAGGTGCCGACGCCCTTGACAACTTGGTATCAGATTCCAGAAGATCCTCGACTTCTTCCACCGCGCCGTCTTCATCAGCATCTCGGCGATCCGCGTCCACCTCGGCCGCCGGCCAGCCCTTCCACGCCACTGC
>KE371352.1:192877-210835 GCA_000418225.1 Zizania latifolia
AAGAACCCGAAGCAACAAGAGAAAGACAGACAGAGAGAGAGAGAGATTGGTGGCTGCACCTGTAAGGTGTGGGCGGGGAGTTGCCATCCGTGCTTCCTCGCCATGGCCTCTCCCCTGGCGGCGCGCGCCGTCTGCTCGGTTCCTCAGATCGCCGCCGGCAGAAACAAAGGGAAAGCCTCTTCTGCTTTTCTCGAGGGGTTGGTCTCAGTGGTAAGGAAGGAGGAAATCAGGAAAGGGCAGAGCTGGAGATTTCCATCAACCCCCCGCCCCCGCCTTCTCTCTCTCCCTTCTTGATTTCTGTTGCCTTTTTCAGTGTTGGTTTGTTGGGGAAGATTGATTAGGTCAATTAAAGCTAGGGCTTCTGGTGATTCAGGGATCCAATGGAGTCACCATGTCCCTGTGGAGCTGTGTGTTCAGTTCAGCTGAGGCTGCACAGAGCAAGCAGTTCAGGGTCAAGGCCTCAAGCCTTCAGCTCCATGAAGCCACTGGTACTAATCAAATAATCAATGGTTGACATGTCATGATTAAGCAGCTGTCCTTGTGCAGTGCCATGTTGTGCCCTGTCAATGCATTGCACTTTGTTGGTTATGAAATTGGTTGCTCACCAACCTGTCAACATTTACCAAGAAACACGCAACTAGGATGCCAACGGGTAACAGAATCCTGCCAAAAAATAGATGCAACCTCCAATGTTCAGATACAAATGCATGGTTCTTGATAAGTGATGGGAGGATGAGGGAGATTCAGATTCCCAGTGGTTGAGTGCAAAAATGTTAGGATGCGTTTGGTTCGATGGATATCTCTGGATAGGATAGGACCATTCCATCCAGTCAGCTGTTTGGTTGGAGGACGAAGGTGAATGGGATGACCACTGAGAGAAATATTCCTTCAATATGCTGGACGGAAGAATTCAAGAAATTTTTCTTGATGAGTCTATCCAATATTAGATGAGATGATGTGTCATCTCCTGATTGGTTAGGATGCATTTAGTTTTTTATTTATAAATATTCAAATAATTTTCTCTCCCAAATCATTTATCCAAATTATGATCTAATTACATCATTGTATTTATTACAATTTAATCTATAAAATAAGATCTCATATGATTATATTTTTGTTAAAAAATATATTTGACAAATGGATCCCACTAAATTTAAGCTTATCTCATCTAAGTTATATATACATAACCAAACAAAAAATTGTCTCATCCCATCCATCCAACCAAACATCTGACATGTATCATCCCATCTCTAAATCCATAAATAGTCATATTCTATCCATACTTGCTCTCAAAACAAACGCTACCTTGATGAACAAGTGGTCGCCCTTCCAGCATGCATCAACCAGACCAGCCTGGTACTGCTAGCCTGCTAGGGAGCCAGCTACACCTACACACATGTGCATCGTATATTGATTGTATTTTCGTATAGTGGACGTATTTGTTTGGTCAGAAATTCAGGGTGGCTTGCCTGAACTGTACTGTACGATACGTTACACTAGGGCTGTTCCGGCGCCGCTCGCGGATTTGGGCCCAATATTGTGGCCCAGTTTGGGTGGGCCGGAGGCTGTTAAGACTTTAAGAGTCTCTTTCCTGGTTGTATTTTGATTAGCACGGACCCATGTTCGGATCGGAGCTGACAATGATTGTCCCTGTATCATATATATATATGGGATACCTACTGTCTACAGGAATAAGGATATCTAAACTCACGACGAGAGATGAACTCCTGAAGACGGACGTCGAAGACGGATGTAAGTTCGTAATACATCTCCGGTTTCTTCTACGGTGATACATCTGTGTGTTGCATTCTGGTGTGCATATTTTTCTACAGTAATTTGAGGTTCGATAGTGGAGGCTAAACAATTTAGCAACATCTGTCACAAGCACTCGAACACAATATTTTACTTAAATTCGAGTTTTTCGGAATATAATAGTCTACATAATACTGGTATATGTTAGTTATATGCAGTTACACTTAGAGTAATATTGACTTAGAGTTTACCGGTGTTTTTATGTGGATGTTAATGTCTCTATGATATAAGTACCGGTTAGCCTTAGAGACCAGTAGAGCTCGTCGGTAACGAGTTCTTCTTTTTCGTCTCCTCAGATTCATGTCGAGAGCCTACTTGAAGCCATCCTGAGCCGATCCGAACTCTTCGTGGACTAAAGAAGAAGCTTTGTAAAACCCATATGATCCAAATCGACCAGGAGAGTCCTGTTAGACTAAATCTGATCAGTTCTGTGGAAACCCTAAGTCCCTAACCCAGCTTGGCTGTTGCCTTCTGTTTTAATATATATTTCTGTTTGCTGTGAGCCTGTGAGGTCTGCTCAACTGAGGTTGGAGTGTTTGATGAAGATGAAGTTTACCCGTTCTTGCTATTACGTTGGTCAATCTACACCTAGTCAAGTTGGTCAGATGCATCAGTGCCATTCTTAATTTTGAGCAGGGATCCCAACTTAGTTGTCGTAACAGTCCTTCAGTTTGTGAAATTTTAAGTATGGAGTAAGGCCCGGTGAATATCACAAGGAATGTTGACTGCTTCAAGGATATGCTTGCAGCCTGAAGCTGGAACGTTAACCTCTTCATTTTCCTTGTTAGTTCCAATAAACCAGAACAATGATTGCGTGTGAATGGCTAGAATCCTGTCGATGGACATAAGTTTGTCATGTTCACTCCGAGATTGTCATGTTTACTCTGACAATTAACTCTAATTCGTCCCGATTTATATGATGATACATATTAGTTCGTATTTTTTAAAAATCTGAGGTTCGATAATGGGGGCAAAACAATATCTTTAATTAAATATGAGTCTTTTCAAAAAATAATAGTCCTATATAGTCCTGATATATATTAGTTAGATGTAAGTATGTTACACCTTTGAGTAAATATAAGCTTAGACTTGATTTGATCTAGCTTGGCTTGTATGCCTAGTGTTCTTGTTTGAACTGGTTTCTTCTACTAGCTTGAGTTACTCGGCTTAGTTTGTTTTAACATGGGTTTTATAAGGAACTATTACTCTTATATACTACTAAAAACTATGAATATGGTGTATAGTATCTTATTTGATATATATATATATATATAATCATTGTACCTAGAAATATGCTAGCACCTTGTCCCGTTGTCAATTTTACTTTCTCAAGACACTTTCTCGCTCCCGTCGTATTGGGTCTGTTATATAGAACATCCTCTATCTACCTAATAGAACGGGGGATATATAGAAAAAAATGATAATTTATCACTACCAAGATGACCCTTTAATTATGATGTTACTCTGAGATAATGACATATGTGTTGTGATGACAAAAAAATGAAGCCACTTCTTACAGTAGCAAATTATCAAATCTCTTATATATATAATGATGGAGCCAGATACAGAAAATCGTCTGTATTAAATACGAGATGATCCTTATCACCCATATACATTAAATATAGGTTGATTGAGTGCTTTAGGCCATCTAGTACACCTGTCTAGTTTATGGAAGCCATAGAAATTAGTTCCTCAACCAACCGAGTAGTCGAAGTACTCCGCATGGACCGACCTTGCTCTAATGGTTAGATCACCATCCTACTCATCCGTTTGGCATGACCATAATTAATTTAGTCATGGGCATGCTTGATGAGAGCCTTATTGTCACTAGAAAATAAATCTCATAATTGAGCCTTACTACGAGACCCACAACCACACGACCCATGCCACCCGATGGTCGAGGAAAAGATAGAACTAAATCATATCTGACTTAGGAAAGATGTATCATGTCCTCTAGTTTGACTCTAAGATATAAGTATATGGGTCTAGAGGGAAGTCATGCATATAATCATCATAGTCTACATCTACGTGACACAACAACTACATCCAATTATCCACGAAGCTTTCAACGCCCGAATGAAACTAAGCCTTTACTTAACAGTTTGAAAGTAGTACCCAATAAGAGAACTAGATGATCCCTTTGATATATATCATAGTTATGCATACCGATACTCTTTATAATCTTATTGATATTTAATACATATAAACATGATGTATGTTTATTATCTAATTAGATGTCCTTTATTACTTGATCATCACCATAACTTATATAAACCTCTTACCCACAAATGTCTTTACTGTCAAGATTCTATTATACACAAAACTATTGTTTCAGCTCCAAATCGCCAATAATCACGTGCTTGTGAATCTGGTCATCTTTCTCCCTAACATTAGAAGAAGAAAAGGCCAATTTCGATCAGGTCGATCTTTTGTGTGAGCCGCGAGCATTCTGGTCTCTGTCCTTTTCTCGTGGATAAATTTTGGTCACTGTCACGATCGTGCTCCACGCAACGAGTGGCCGGCTAATCACTACCTCTAAGTAGATTGTGTTTTTTATTCTTCTTTTCAAGTTCTTGCTCCGACGTGGTGAGTAGACAACACAGCTGCGGCAGCTCATGGCCTAATATTCTAGTGATGTGTTGCAATCATGCAGGAGCTTATCAATTCTATTATTTAGCAGATGGTCATCATTGCAGCTGACATCATCATTAGACGCCATGACAGCTTCAAAACATGGTGACTTAACTAATTAAAAACTATTCCTTAATGCATGACATGGACAATTGAGCATCACATACACTGGTGTGGTGATGATCTTACCAAGACTTGGGCGAAATTGACATTGACATCACAGCCGCATTAGCCACAGCCCAAAGCCATTATTAGCCTGTGCTGCTCCTCAATTATTGGCTCCAATTTCCTGAAGACCAACCCAAATAGCGACAAATCTTGCAGTTTTCTCCCCACTCCACTACGTTCCATCGAGCCGCTCTCAGTCAGAAGAAAACTGCGAACAAATTATCTGGAGAGAAAAAATCCAATCTTTTCTCCCCAGCACACATCCCCGTCCGGAATAATGCTCTCACGCGAATTCCTCACATCTCAGCATCTCTTCCTCCTCCTCCTCGCCACAACGCAGCGGCGCCTCCGCGTATGGGCGATGTGTTCTTGATGGTCCCGAGCACGGACCGGTCCCGCGAATCTACGTGCTGAGCAGGAAAGTGCGCTCAAAATCCCATCTTGCCAATCGGCCAATGGTTTCGGAGGATTGCTGTTCTGAGAGAAGAATCGGGGCAAGTTTTAATTTTGTCGTCGTCCTGGGTGTGAGGCTGTAGGTTGGAATTTCCGAGAATTTCTCGCCTCTTTGCATGTGTTGCAAGGTTAGCAACAGCTTTTCTTTTCTCAATTGTTCCTACATACAGAGAGAATGCCACTTATATTTGAGTCCTATCTATCTTTTCTTTTATCAGCCTATAAACCTCCAATTTGCATGCTCAGAAATACGCCGTGAATGCCCTTTTGCTCTGCCTTGCTCTTGTATGATTGGAAATATTCTGCTGAATTCAGTAATGTTTACCAGAATTAATTAGAGCTAGCCTTTTGTTAATCATCAGTGTTTAGGATCGAAGAATCCTGAGTTAACGAGTTCGTTTTGAAGTGATGGGCTGTGTGTATTTTCCTTAGTTATGTATGGTTATAATCGAAATTTGGTCTTTGGCTCTATGTTGATTCTGCTCGAGTTCAGAGTTTCGTGTTCTTGATAATCAGATGTCTTAGGAATCTATATTTTAAATCTTTTGGGTCCAGGGTCCTTCCTGTGGCCGTGGCTGCATTAGTTTAGATTTGTTAACCAGAAATTCCTTGTGTTTTGATGGTTTGGTACATTGGCGTACGCTGCGTACCATCATCCAGGTATCTGATGGTCTGAATCTTATGTTCCCGTACTGAGTGTATTCTGAGTTGCTTAGGGAGTAACCATCACAATGTAATTTGCTGTTCACTTGGATGTGTCTTCTTTGTAAGAGGAGAAACAAATACAGTTCGACTAAAGTGGTTCTTGATGCATGCAGTTTGTAAAATATTGCTGTTGATTGGTCTGAACCCATGGAGACTGGTTCAACAAATGAGCATTCTGGTAAGGGGGCAATGTGGGAGCTGGACAGGAGTCTTGATCAGCCCATGGATGTAGAGGCAGGGAGACTGAGGAATATGTACAGAGAAAAGGTGATTGTCGTATAAGTGCTTGCCATTTCCAATTCTAAATTATGGCAAAGAGAACAGAACTTTGTTTTTAAACATTGCATAAAGTCACAACTCACAAACAATAGACTTGCCATCTTTTTTTCGACAACAGATGTTTTTCTGGATATCTGTAAGAATCATTCCAATTATGCACCCTTGTTTCGACAAAACAATTTGGAGTTTTAATGAAGAACCAGCATTCTTTTTCATAGGATAATTTCTCAGATTGCCTTGTATATTCATTGATTCCAGTTCAGTTGATTTTAGATGTTGCCTAAGAAATATTGCAATGGTGTACTGATTTTGAATTTTTCACAAATGGATTGTTGAAGTATTCTTAGTAACTTTTCTCCCTCCTTTTCTATATAATGCAGACCTACCCAACAATTTTGCTGCTACGGCTAGCTTTCCAAAGCCTTGGTGTGGTATTTGGAGACCTAGGCACATCGCCTCTATATGTTTTCTATAATATCTTTCCTCGTGAACCAGAAGATACAGAACAAGTTATTGGAGCGCTCTCTCTTATAATTTACTCCCTTACACTCATTCCACTTGTTAAATATGTTTTCATTGTCTTGAGGGCAAATGATAATGGCCAAGGTAAGAATATGTCTTGCTTCCTTGAAAGTTTTTATTGAGTAAAGATCCAACTGTACAGAGATGATGTGTCTTATTTTCTTGAGGCAGTGCAGTGAAATATACAGATTGTTCTACAGCCATTTGAGTATCACCTGAAAATGAAAAGTGTGTTATGAACTTAGGGTATTACCATACAACAAAATTCTGGGAACACATTCCTATATGTAGAAGAAACAGTCTAATTATATTGCTAGGTATTACTTTGAGACCTGAATGTTGCTTCAACTATTGTCATTCTCAATGAAAGCACTGTCATTCTGAAAGTCGCTATACAAATAGAATTTTCATCTCTGATTCTCCGGAACAAATTACCTATGCCTCCATGATTAAGTAATTCTTTGTTGGAAACATTGATAGTAAAGCCCCCTCTTTATCAATGTTTCTCCTAAAACAAATGGTGATGCTTAGCCAGTTTAGGAGTTCAGTACTAGTCCTAAACTGCTTTCTGTTTCTCTTTATGTATTTTCGACTATGAATATCAACATACCGAGTCAGGTGGATTATCTGTAATTTCAGGTGGAACATTTGCTCTTTATTCACTTCTTTGCCGTCATGCAAAGATAAACATCATTCCAAATCAACATAGAACCGATGAAGAGCTAACAACATACAGTCGCCACATATATGAAGAGAAGTCCCTAGCTGCAAAGATCCAAAGATGGTTAGAGGGGCACCAATTCAGAAAGAATGTAATTCTTATTCTTGTTCTTTTTGGAACTTGTATGGCTGTTGGAGATGGAATTCTCACTCCTGCCATATCAGGTGAGTACCACTATGTTTATTATTGATCTAGTATCAGATTTTTGTAAAACAATACCATGTAATTAGGAAAACCTGAAGCTTTTGTTCTGACATGAACCAGTATAGCAGCAAGTTTCACAATATCCTGTCCTTGGCCCACTAAACACTGTAAACATGCCCCATAAAATGCATGCTGGAAGTTAGTTCGATGCATTGCACCCTTTTATAGCACTTAGATGCTATCCCAGCAACTGCACATTAATTTTCATGTTTTCAGAAAAAACTTTTATCTTGGTGGTCCTAGGAGTGTTGCCCCATTCAAATATTAACCTCTTACACAATGCTCTGAGATTACCAACCGAACATTCTTGGACTGCAATAGACAATTAAATATTGTTACACTGGTCTTCCATCCATTTTACCACCTTTTTCTGATGCTTGTTATTCTGCAGCTGTACTGTTAACTTCTTTCCTGATTGCCTCATAATTTGCAGTTCTTTCTGCAACTGGTGGGATACAGGTTGAAGAGCCCAAAATGAGAAATGGTACATGTCATTATCTCAATATTGAAGTTTTTTTTTCTGTTTTCGGTAGCACTCGCATTTGCTGTGTTTTCTTTCATATTCACCTGCTCATGCACTTCGGAGGAAGATGTCATATTGGACTTTGCCTTTAATTTCACTAGATTGGCAATTTGGCAGATAGCAACCTCTAGTAAATTTTCAAGCTGTCCCGTCAGTGCAAATGATATGATTGACATGTTAACTGTATGCACGGATAGTTCTTATTTGTGCTATAATCAGATCCACCAAACAAACACTACCGAGAATTAGATCATTGTGTGGATAACTGAACCATTGTATTTCCTTTTCTCATCAGATGTGGTTGTAATCATCTCCGTGGTGATATTGATTGGATTGTTCAGCATGCAGCACTATGGTACTGATAAAGTCAGCTGGCTCTTTGCACCAATAGTATTTGTTTGGTTCATACTCATTGGGATACTTGGCGTTGTAAACATTTGCAAATATGACCATTCGGTTCTTAAGGCTTTCAATCCGGTCTATGTATATCGGTACTTCAGACGAGGGAGGAGTAGTTGGACTTCTTTAGGAGGAATTATGCTCAGCATAACAGGTTCTAAATACTTACCTGATTTCATAGAGTGGCTTGCACTTTGTTAACTGGCAATAACCAGAACCGACTTTTTTGAATCATTCTGCAGGCACAGAAGCACTATTTGCAGACCTTTCGTATTTTCCGGTACAAGCTATTCAGGTACTATTTGTTGGTTTCATTGTTGTTGGCTAGGCATGTTCTGAAAAGAATTAGGCAGCATGTAGGCCCTTGGAAATTTGTAGAGACAACATCTACATTTTCAACAGTTGTTGTCACATGAGTACAGAAATGAATATGTTTGCTTGCTTGCTGACAACATTATCTGTATCATTTCAATGCACAGATTGCTTTCACTGTGGTTGTGTTCCCATGCCTTCTTTTGCAATATACTGGTCAAGCTGCGTTTATAGCTGCAAACACACACAAAATTTCCCATGCCTTCTATCATTCCATTCCAGGTAATCAGACTATCGAACACACGAACTTGCAAACAAGCATATCTATGTGAATACAAAATGACAAGTGATTATTTGCTACAGCTTCTATACTTTGGCCAGCATTTGTCATTGCAACTGCTGCTGCAATTGTTGCTAGCCAGGCGACTATATCTGCGACATATTCGATTATCAAGCAAGCGCTTGCCTTAGGGTGCTTTCCCCGAGTGAAGATCATCCATACATCCAAGAAGTATCTTGGCCAGATATACAGCCCTGATATTAACTGGATCCTCATGATCTTCTGCATAGCTGTCACTGCAGGGTTCAAAAACCAATCCCAGATTGCGAACGCATATGGTAAAAACTAGTAAGCCACGCAGAAACGTCTTCACTGAAGTCAGGTTGATTGATTTCTGCTCCTTGGCTGACACATCTTATGTTGCATGAACAGGTACTGCTGTGATTATGGTTATGCTTGTGACGACATTTCTGATGATCCCCATCATGCTGCTGGTGTGGCGCAGCCACTGGAGCCTGGTCATCCTCTTCACCGTGCTGTCGTTGCTCATTGAGATCCCATACTTCTCTGCCGTCGTGCGCAAGATTGACCAGGGCGGCTGGGTTCCGCTGGTTTTCGCCGCAGCCTTCCTCGTGATCATGTATGTGTGGCACTACGGCACACTGAAGCGCTACGAGTTCGAGATGCACAGCAAGGTGTCCATGGCATGGATCCTGGGGCTTGGTCCAAGCCTTGGCCTGGTCAGGGTCCCCGGCATTGGCCTGGTGTACACCGAGCTGGCCAGTGGTGTTCCTCACATCTTCTCGCACTTCATCACAAACCTCCCGGCGATCCACTCCACACTGGTCTTTGTCTGCGTCAAGTATCTTCCTGTCTACACCGTGCCATTGGAGGAGAGGTTTCTGGTGAAGCGGATTGGCCCCAAGAACTTCCACATGTTCCGCTGCGTGGCGCGGTATGGGTACAAGGACATCCACAAGAAGGACGACGACTTCGAGAAGATGCTGTTTGACAGCCTGCTGCTCTTCATCAGGCTGGAGAGCATGATGGAGGAGTACACTGACTCCGACGAGTACAGCACCATGGACGTGGGGCTGAACCTGCAGGCAGCAAGCAACCCCAACCCAAACATGGAGCTCAGCTACACGTCCCATGACTCCATCGTGCCGGTGCATTCCCCCTCAAACGACACAGGCAGCAGCCAGGTTGTGCCATCGTCAGGGCTGGCGTTCCAGAGCGTCGGCGACGAGATCGCCTTCCTGAACTCGTGCAGGGACGCCGGTGTGGTGCACATCCTCGGGAACACGGTTATCAGAGCTCGCAGGGATTCAGGGTTCGTCAAGAAGTTGGCCATCAACTATCTGTATGCATTCCTGAGGAAGATCTGCAGGGAGAACAGTGCCATCTTTAATGTGCCCCATGAGAGCCTGCTGAATGTTGGACAGGTCTTCTACGTGTAAGTCGTAGTTGAACAATGTCAGATTTCAACCATCCATAGCAAGCTAAGATCTTTTTTTTTTCTTTTGAAGGATTGTAAGATCTGTTTGTAGCTAATAGGGGAGGCAACAGAATTTATACAGTGACAAACAAATTTCACATCCATTTGGCCTCGCAGAATGTATTGTTTTACATGTATGTTAAGAACTGTTCAATCCAGAGTGTTTATAAACTGTGGCGTAAGCCACACATGTTTTGGATTGCCCAGAAATTAGTAATGGAAGATGACTTCACATTGTCCAGAAATTAGTTTCAGTTTGAGTAGCTGAAGCATGTATGTGAATTTCACTCTACAGGTGGTGCATGCTCTTACATCTGAGGGCCCATTTGGCATGGCCTTTTTGATCCTCTCTAGAAATGATTTTGTGGTGAATCACATTCAATTATAAAATTGTTTGGCTATATTATTAAATTCTAATTCTCTTTACTCCGATACACCTATAGCCCAAGCCAAGTTAAACTAATAACCCTAGCCCCACATCCTTCGCGCTAAGCATCTCAAACCATAGACGCAAACTGACACGTGGACCCCTATTCTTAGTAAAATTTATATTACTTTTAAAACTAGTATATTACTTTTAAAATCGAATTATGATGAATGCTATTTTATTATATTTCAAGTTATTTTTATTATTTACATGATGTTTTTTAATGTAATAATTTTTTTTCTGTTGCAACGCATGGACACTCAACTAGTGTTCTTAGAATTTTTAACGACTCATATATATATATATATATCAACTATGAATGTTACTAGAGATTAGATACCAAGACAAACATGTGGTAGTTCTTACTGTCTTTTCCGAAGGAATTCTGTGTAATCAGAAATGAAGAGCGAATCCAGCAAACAATAAAAGAAGAGCAAGTCACAGGATCCAAGTACTCTTCCAAAGGATCTAACATAGATTTTTTAAAGGAGTCACCAATAATTTCTTGAGTGATTGAGAGATTGGGGGTGGTGCATTTGGAGTGGTTTATAAGGTACAATTCTGCACAATGTGCTCCAGCCTTTCTCAACTTCACCACGATTAATTCACAGATCCATCTCTCTACATATGTTAAACAGGGTGTACTTGAGAATGGAGATGATTGCAGTGAAGAAGCTTGTGAGAACATCAGGAATTCATGGTAGATGGTTTGAAAATGAGGTCAAAAATCTCCTGGAGTTGGAGCACAAGAATGTAGTGAAGTTAGTTGGTTCTTGTCGTCAAGCGGAAAGGGTAGTGATTGGGCTCAACGGGAGATATGTTTCTGCAGACGTTCATATGAATCGACCATTGAGTATCATTTATTTATTACGGTACGCTAATCATCAATGGAATAGATTATTAATTTTTAATTGAATTTTATTTTTTATCTTATATTTTGTTATATTTCGGCGTGTGCATTGTCACGGATAGTTTTAGCTTTATTTTGAGCCCTAGACTTACTAAGATCCTGGCTCCGCCACTGGCCACCACCACTTCCACCGCTGCCTTGATGCCTCACCTCTATCCAGGACGGTGTGAAGATCCTGATCTAGGATCGTGTGTTTCTCGGCTAGGTACAATGATCGGTTAATTTCAGTTTGCTTCTTTCCATCAGGAAGATAAGCCTAGATGGAGTAGATTGATTTCTATGTAGGTCTTGCAATTTTATTCATCTGGCATCGCTCTGTGATTCTGATTTTACTAGGATATTGATCATGTTAAATTTTGCTGATTATTACTGTGGTGTAAATTGGGGTTCTTTCCCCGAGATTATTACCAACAAAACCATATCACTCATCAAAGTATTTATCTCTTTTTTGTTTCCCTAGTATATATATCTGCCTGAGCCCTCTGCTGGTGGTCCAGTGGTCCACCATATATTCTTTCACCATAACCCGGTGATTTAAATCTACCATCTAATATCCCACCAGAGCCCACTGTTGTGGTCGAACGTTTCTCCTATTGGAGTCATCTATCGGTCCTCGAGTTCTTATCCCATTTGTCAATATCGAGGTATCTCTTCCAATAGTCTGTCATAGTGTCACTGGTCCACATGCTGTTGGCACTGAGCCCAGCACCCGAAGACCGCTTTTCCTGAGAACACCACCTCTGCTCCATGAGCTCACATTGCAGATCAACACATGGGACTCTATACTTGTTATCCTCTACTCCTCAAGGTTTGTTCCTCACAAGGCCCAAGCTTGTTGACAGCTGATGGCTTGGGTTAGAGGAAGTGGAGGAAGAGGTTTATGATTAGGAATAATCAAGGGTAGAATCATCAAGAATCAGGATCTTTCCTAGAGAGGACCTTGGTAAAAAGATTCCACCTAATTTCAGTGGTCATAGTTTTTAGCTAGTATGGACTATGGAATAGTCACTATACAATGTTGTTTGGCATATTTCTGCATAAGTATTTAAAGTGTCTTGCAGTGATTATCCATTTCTATTAATTATAGTATCTTAAGAGACCATGTGCACATACAAATATTTACCTAGAAATGCAAGGCAAACTTTGATTTATTCATTGTGTGCTTTTTTTTTGATATTACAGATTAAGATGGCAACATCAATGATAAATTTCCAATCTAGAGCTTATGCATGATAAGAAAAGCATATTGTGTACAAATGAAGATAAGAAATAATAACGTAAGAATTAATAATTGTTATAATGTCAAAAATATTGTTGCAAGAAAAATTTCATACACAACAATGCTAACAACTTAGTGAAATCAATACACGTATATATGGTTAACACTGGTGGGTATAGATGTATGCCCATCACTAAGCGTATAATCCATCAATAATAGTCTATTATTAGTGATGGGTGTAGATGCACGTCTACCACTAATGACCAACCATTAGATACGGGCTATACCTCTATACCCGTTGCTAAATATGGTCATTAGTGATGGGTATAGCTATTCACCCATCACTAATAGTCAGTCATTAGCGATGAGCAATAAAATTCGGTTCCATTCAGTCCAGTTCATTTTAGGGTGATGACGGCAATGACAGCAATAATGGCAGTAGTGGCAGCGACCAAATTGAAGGTGGTGGTGGAGGGGATCCTCGTAGCATGGTTATCGCTGCCTCGAGTACTACCAGTGTGGTCATCGCGAGTAAAGCATCCACCTTGAGCTATGCATGTGAATAAAGTAAACTCAAAATTATGACTTCAAATAGGTAAGATGGGCGCTATGTAGGAACAACCCTGGTAACTTATTTCTGTCACATATATTCTCAAATAAACATTTTTCATATTGAAACACATTTCAAAAACACGAGAGCATTAATACGAACAACAAAATGAATAGTCAAAATAAATAAGAATCAACACATTTCTTACATAAAATTCTATATTGTTTCCAATGGTTAACGATGTTTTGATGATAGCACTTACTAGAACCTAGTGTATCATGACATCCTAATTGATTTATCACACAATAGTAATCAATAATTCAGTTTTATATCAGATGTGGAGACTTCAAGGTTTAGTAATTTCACACACAAAACAATACAGAAGAAAATAATGTTAGCATGGCCTACATTAATAATAACAAAGAGAAGAGAGACATGGATGTCAGAGAGCGTCGGGACTAGGCGGCGCAAGTGGATGTTGGAGAGCGGCGCCGGGGATTCGGTGGTGTCATGGCGAGAGCGGAGACTGGCACCGCTGGCGAGATCTAGTCCTAGCGGCGGTGGCGGCAAGAGAACCCTAATCACCTTATCTTCTGCCAGTATCAAGAGGGGATCGGGTTTATGTGCTATGCTGCCTAGGCCGACGTCGCTCACTCGCTACATCTCGACGCACTCAGATAGCGTCACTGTGCTTGGCCACCGTCGCTTAAGCGTCGCTCTATTTGCTTAGCACCGCAAAGCACTGTTTATATTTGTTCATATAGTGATGACTTTTGATTGTATAAGTTAAATTAGCCCAACACATTATCTACATGCTTTTATAGAATATACATATTGTTCATAGGAGGCACATAAAACTAATTTTATTTTCATAATCTCAATAATGTTGCATTTACTATAGTTTAATAGCGTTCAGTTTGCATTTACTCGTGTTGCATTGCTGTAATAAGAAATAAGGCGACTTATCTAATACTTCGTCTGTCTATCCATCATTCCTTTTTCTTCACTACAGTTACCTCCTTTTTGTTTGATAGAACAATGGCTTTATGAGTTTACCTCTACAAGCTACCTCCTATTATCTAATATAGAATGCTATCAAATTCTTAGCTTATCATGCATGATTCCTAACCCTTGGAAGGCTATTGCAACATCAATGATAAATTTTTGATCTAGAGCTTATGCACAATAAGAAAAGCATATTGTGTACAAATGAAGATAAGGAATAATAACATAAGAATTAATAATTGTTATAATGTCAAAAATATTGTTGCAAATAAAATTTCATACACAACAATGCTAAGTTTACCATTGTTTGTTTCATAAATATCATAAGCAGAGACTAAGTGAAACATATAAAATGAAATTTGAAAAAAAGTAAGATTGAATGACTACCCAATCTATTTGCTTCCCATTAAGCCTTATTCACGAAAAGCCTTTCAGTCCCTATCTCTGTAGGAGTTGTCTCTTCAACCACAGAGGAATTACCAGCTCTTGTCGTCATGATGAAGAAGCAGCACCAACATCTCAAGCTTCATTGCACAACATGTGCGGACCTTGCATGGGCATCATGGCATACCTGTTAGAAGTAGGATTGAAAACGGAGGGGAAACATATAGAAATGATAGTCATTTTCATCGTGGTATTCCCCGTCACTCTTTTCGGCACATCATAGGCCTCACCATCAGATGCCGAATCCGCTTCAACCGGAATCGAAGAAGGATCAAAAAGCAAGGTCGCTATGAAGGCAAACTCGAGTCAATCAAGTTTTTACTCGATCATTGGTTGAAGTTCTATCTATCTTTTGTTATGAGTTTATTAAGCAGAGTTGGTCAGAGCTTTGGGCAAGTAGCTTAGCAAAGGTTGCAGCGTAGTAGTTTTTCCACGAAATAATTTGGTCCATGGACGGCATCACGACACCGTTGTGGTAAAAGTCATAATTCTAGAGGAATCATTATCGCAAGGCATAGAGGGGTTTCTGTATTTTTTAACAGAAATACAAATGAATATGGATATTCTGAAAACAAATAGTACTAGAAATGAATACAAATCAAATAAGGAGTGGACACGAATACGGAATCGGATATCTATCGGAATAAAAAAACCTTCATGTGAAAAAGTATGATAAACCAATAAATAGGTTCGATTTGCACACATATTAATAAATGATAATGATAAATATATATAATAAAGTAAAAAAGTTTTATGGAAAGTTTTGGTTGTAATGAACCTATATTATTTATTTAGCAAATAATGATATATAAATTTAATTAAAATTGCTTAATATTTCATGAATAAAAGACAGTTAAAAGTTTTATATGATGTGAAAAAGCAAAAGCTAATATTTTATATAGTGTAGTAAAAAAATAGTGAAAACATAAACTTTCTATTTTTACTATGTAGAATATTTCGTTTCCATATTCGTTATCATCGGAAATCACTGTTTCGTTTCCGATTCCATTTCTGTTCTGGGATACTCCCTTTTCGTTTTTGTATAACACTCTATGTTTCTATTTTTTTCGGAACGGACGGAAACTTTCCGCTCCGTTTTCATCCCTAGTTAGAAGTAACTTCATCGTCTTCCAAATTTGCATCGATTATTGCAGGCACATGTCAATAAAAGTTCTTTCTAACTCAAGATTGCTTGATTCCCTAGAACTCATCGGGGCTAGTTTGGGGGCGATTTCGCTAGTCATGGTTCTCAGCTCTTATGTACCAAAAGCAGTAGGAAAAATACAGAGAGACAAGGTTGAACCTTCTTCTAACAATACCAATGTGGGCACCGAAGTATTAGAATATGATCATTGTTCAGAATTGTCTTAATTGTAAAGAAACACCCCTACTAGTCTACGTATTTATTTAATTCCCAATTGGCGACGCAATGTATTGATGGCACATCTTTTTTTGCCAAAGAAGACGTACCACTTAGTGCATTTGATATATTTTGTTCCTTATATGAATGTGTCGTTAATGTAATCTACCTTCTTCCTTGCCAATTAATGCAATATTTATATCCTTTCTTATATGAACTTGCAATTTGATTCAATGTATATATATTGTATAATGATTAGACATATTTTCATTTAACATATTTTTTGATCCATCCAACTTATTTTGTTACAAAGACGTGCCATGAATGCAATTTATGTGACACACATTTTCTTAGACGGATATACGAGTGTACCACACATTTTTTTTTGAGAAAAATACATAAATAATCAAATTAATTTTGATACCGTTTTTGTTATATGTTATTGTGCTGTGGTCATCACTGCCTCAAGCTCCTCCACGTGGTTATGCAATACACCTTATTCTTAAGAGTGTCATGAAAATAGTTTGTTGCCTTCTCTAGTAATAGGCTTATTTGATGTTCTCTCACCTCGGAGTTGACATATGCAGTTCGAAAACTACACGAAACAACACGATAGACTTGGCTTCGGTACTAGTACTAGTAGTCTCGCTTTTCCTGGTAGGTTTACTTGAACCTGCTTTCAAAATATTGGGTGTGAACAAAGCACAACTTCAGCATTTGTTGTAAAGAAAACACTACAAATTAAATTACACAAGTTATAGACATCTGAGGTAAAATTTTCTAAACTACACTACAAAAGAAGTGATCACATAGATAATGTTAGCTATAAGAAGTTTAAATTCATACCACTGCCCTGACCAACATATTCGGCTGTCCTCTGTAAAGGGAAAGATGCATTTAGACAAAGGTTTCAGAGAAAATGTAACAAACATTTGTAACAGTAAGAATGTATTGTTGTGCATAAAATTTCATAAAGCTTGTGTGGACCTTGCACAGGCACCATGGTATACCTAAAAGAAGTAGGGATGAAAATGGAACGGAAATGGAGGGAAATGAGTGCTACTATATCCGTTTTCGTATTTTTTAACGTAAACGGGAACGAATACAGATATCCCGAAAACATATATGAAAGTGGATAGTACTAGAAACAAATATGAACATGGTTGAATCTAAGTCACT
This sequence comes from Zizania latifolia, assembly GCA_000418225.1. Classification (NCBI taxonomy): domain Eukaryota; kingdom Viridiplantae; phylum Streptophyta; class Magnoliopsida; order Poales; family Poaceae; genus Zizania; species Zizania latifolia. Next base: position 210,479 of record KE371352.1, read on the forward strand.
ATTGCTTGAATCTCCAAAACTCAACGGGGCTAGGTTGGCAGGGCGATTTCGCTAGTCATGGTTCTTACCTCTCATGTACCCGAAGCTATAGGAAAAATACAGAAACTGGGTTGAACCTTTCTTCTAACAATACCAATGTGGGCACCGAAGTATTAGAATATTGTCATTGTTCTGAGTTGTCTTAATTGTAAAGAAACACCCCTACTAGTCTACGTATTTATTTAACTCCCAAGTGGTGACACAATGTATTGATGGCACATCCTTTTTTGCCAAATAAGACGTACCAGTTAGTGCATTCGATATATTTTGTTCCTTATCTGAATGTGTCATTTATGTAATCTATACCTTCTTCCTTAC
>KE371352.1:248597-261887 GCA_000418225.1 Zizania latifolia
CGGTAAACATGATTTTGTAGCCTTGAGCATAGTCAGCATTAGTCGGCCTGATTTCTGAAGCTGCCAAGAAATATCACAAAACAGGCGTTCAGCAAGCAAACCTATCCTGGGAAATGGAAAGGCCTCCAAGACAGGGAAAAAATAGCAAGATATAAACCTTCTTTAAAACGCACTAGACGACTTGGGTTCCCAAAGTAACTGGAAAACCATTCAGCTGCTTCAGCTCCTTCATCATATGCAGCACCAGACCACTCCCATACAGAGACATCATCAACTGTGACATGTTCAGCGCCGAGAGGGATCTTCAATGGCTCCATTCCAGGTGCTCTTATAACTACAATTAGCAATAGCTCAGATAAAAATGGCTCCTTAGACTGTCCTCTCAGAAATAAAAACTGAATGGCATCACAGTGTAGGTGTCCTGAGTTCAGCACTCTGAAAACCAAGCCCCAAACAGGCATACAGCTACTACTCATTTCATATGGAAGGGGGAAATCAAATTTTATATGACCGATTTACCTATGAGGCTATGAATCAACTATATCATTCAGCACCACGTCAAGTAAAAAAACAACACTTTGTAGGCGACTAATTAGCTGGGGACTGGAGCAATTCAAATGTTATTAACACAACTGATGAGAAAACATCACTGCCCAAACATTCTTCCAGGTTGTCTAATCAAAGTAAATCAAGAGATGACATGCCCATGTAGGAGCCGGGGGTCGGTTGCCACTCCTCGGTGAATGCCTCTGGCGGCATCTCCACCTCGACCAGCGCGAGTTTGGGCTCCACTCTCTGGGTGTAGGCCCTCCCCTTGGAGTTCACCACCAGCCACTGCCGATCCCACCGGAACCCTGGCGATTGACGCCGCAAGAATTCATCAGAAACAGCAAGGCAGAAATACTAACTGAGAAAAAAATTACATATTTACATCTTTTGGAGAAGAGAGCGGTGTGTGGTACCAGTGGAGGTGATTGGGGCCTGGAGCACGGAGATACCCCTGCAGGACTTGATGGGGTATATAAAGATCGATCTTACCGTCGCCGCCGGCTCTGGCGGCACCTCGCTGCCGCCGCCACCGCCTCCGAGGAGGGAGGAGAGGAAGGAGGCGGCCTTCTCCATTGTTCGGCTAGTTTGCCTGCCCGCCGCAAGTAAGAAAAAAAAAACAGTAATAATCTCGCCTAGGGACTAGTGAGGCGGACTCATAGCGTTTGGTTTGGATATATACTGATAAGTCTAATTTGGTAGGTTTCTTATATATATATTTTTAACTAAAATATAATTATATGATATCTTATTTTGTTTTATAGATTAAATTGTAACAAATATAATTGTTTAATCGGATCACAAATTTGATAGATGGGTTAGGAGGAAAAACCATTTAAACATTTGTAAAAAAATAAACTCTCTCTAACCAATTAGGAGATGACACGTTATTTCATTTAAATTTAGATAAACTTATCTAGCAAATTTTTGTAGATCTTTCATCAAGAAATATTTCTCTAAATATCTATCATATCTATCTTTACGTTCTAACTAAACAATTGACTGAATAAGATAGTTTCATCCCATAATATTCAGACAACCAAACAATACTTAGTTTGTTTGCTGGCATGTCATGTCAAGTTACAAAAAAAATGCCCCTGCTGTGTCAGCGGCTGAGTTAGTATTATCTTTGCGCTTAATTAGATGTACTTTTCAATAGCAATCGGAAAATTTCAGAAAAGAACTGAACTTTTATTGAGTTGATACGTATGGATGCAATCTTCTGACGGTTCCAATTGAGTTAAACAACTAGAGCTGGATCGGATTCGGATTCCAGCTAACAAAATGGAACTGCCCTATCACGTGTATGGCCTGCATAGTACATACATGTGAGTAATGAGTTGCCATTTAACAATCATCATCTCAGTGGGATTGCTTTAAAAATGGGACACCTGGAACTTGTGCTCTGCAGTCGCAGGGCAAAGCAATCACTGTGTTGAATTCTCTTAGCAACCAACGTGTCTGAATCTACACATGACAAATAGATTCAATTAGGTAGTGTTTAGTTGAGTGTACGAGGAATAGATGGAATGATTCTATTTTTAGATGATGGGATGGAATGAAATGATTATGTAAGGATATTTGGTTGGATCAATGGAATGATTCGATCATGTGTTTCGTTTAGAGAACGAGAAGAGATGAAATGATTCGATCATGTGTTTCATTTAGAGAACGAGAAGAGATGAAATGATTTGATCATGTGTTTCGCTTAGAGAACAAGAAGGGATGAAATGATTCAGTCTCATGTTTAGTTTGGAGAACGAGAAGAAATAGAACGTGTAGCTCACTACTCGGTCGCCGTGCCGCGCCATTGTCTAGCCGCTGCCTGGCCACCCAACCCCGCCGCCCCTAGTCACCCTGCCGTGTCGCCTAGTTGCCATCGCTCTTAGCCAAGCTGCACCGTTTGAAACTATGTCTCAGCAAAGAATTCGGTATCACACAGTTCAGCACCTATAGAAAATATTTTTTTAAGATCATTTAGTTTCACTCGATACCACTCCATCCTTTAAACCAAACAGTTGTATCATCCAATATTCAGAAACCATTCAATACGTTCCTCATCATACATTGAACCAAACACTATCTTACAAATCGCACATATGTACACATGGTGGTATAGCCTGTTTGACAGATTATCTGTACACATCTACAACTAAGAAAAGATTGCCAAAATCCGTCATGCCGTGCTTAATACTGTACATGTCGAGACGGTGGGTACTGCAGCAAGAGATGCTCCTCTGTCCTGAAAACCAAAACAAGAACATCAGCTGTACTGTGTTTACCATCTCGAGACTTACAAAAACTCATTGTTTCGCATGTAATCTCATCATATCGACAAAAAAGAATCTTGCGGTTTCAGTTGCTGACAGCGGGAAGATCACGCAGAGCAAAGTGAGGAGCAGTGCCAGCAGGGAGCAGGCCATGCCGACCACCAGGTAGGCGCGGCCGAGGAAGGCGTTCTTCCCTCCCAGCCACCCGGCGGTCGACAGCACCAGCGACTTCTTGCCGTCGAAGCTGTACGAGTTGTAGTTGTTCTGCATCGTCACTGCCACGAGCTCGCCGTCTCGGAGATCGACGTCGATCTTCCCGTACAGCTTTCTGAAGGTCGGCAGCGCTGCTGTTCTCATCCAGACAATCAGATCTCCCTGCTCACTTAGCTGTTGGAATTGCAACATAGTAGAGGAGTAGAGGTTAGCTTCAATTCAATCTTGTTTGCTGCTCTTAGCAATCAATCTTTATTGTGACCTTGAAAGTTGGACAGTCTACACTGTAATTCCGGGAAATATACCTGAAACTCACAACTGATGGGTATCTACTTTGCTTGGCAAATGGCTACGTCAGAGCATGAGATGTCTAAAAAATCACTTCCAATATTATTATATAGGAAGTCGTTTTAATAAAATTGAATATCTAAATATTTGTACTCTTCAACAGACTCTTAATATCATATTCCCTATATTGTACTCTTATATCACCGACGGATAAATCCTACTTATCAAATCTCTCATCTCTTCTTTTTTTTAACTCTTGTATTACCGACGGATGGGACCGGAGTGGATAAAGAATGAGAGCAACTCTTTAAAAATAGAGAGGATGGAGAAAATTTTAGGATCTCTAAAATTTAGAAACTAAATAGAAGAGTTGTTAAAGAGACATTTTAGATCTAAAATCTCTAATAATAGAGACATTTTATATTAGGCATCTCATGATATTTCAATAGCAAGTGACCAAAACACTTACAGGTTTGCTTGGATCTAGCTGCCCTCCACCGATCAGAGTCCCATTCTGAAAGTTCATCGGATACACGTGTCTACCAAATCTGTGCTCCCTCTCACTCCTCCACGAAATGCCATGCTTGCGCACTCTCAACGTCTGGTTGCCACGAGTGAAGCTGTACGTGTCATTGAACAGGCTCCAAGCTCTGAGCCCACAAGGAACAATAGGTCTTCCTCCATATGCAGCAGCTTCAGGGCTGCAGTACTGCGTGTCCTTCGCCTTCTTGGGATTTCTCAGCTGCAAATCGTTGCGGCTCCTCACAAACCTGCGTTGGCAATCCAAGTTCTTCAGCTCAGACAGTATGAATTTATCAAGGTTTTCTTCTGTTTGAATCAGCAAGCAAAATTAGCAGCCAGGTTTCTACCTTCTGTGGTTCTGATAAAATTTATCAAGCTGATAGTATATGTAAATCGGCTTCTGCATATCTTTAGGGACCTGCAAAAAAAAAAATCATGCCTTGCCTTCATCAACTGAAACACAAAACGGGTTGCTTTTCAGTTTTACCTTGAAGATTCTTGTGCAGGTCTTATCAATTGATGGGTTTTGGACATAGGCAACTTTATTGTGAAGCATGTTCCGTGGCACACATTTTGTATCATAGCGATAAACCAATTCAACAACCTGTTTGAAATGTTCAGACATAAGTTGGAAGAAGAAACATTTGAACTACAGATTTAAATGTAGTGCCAGCACAGTTCAGGTTTACCTTGTTTGAAGCTGCAATGCAAGCAAGGCCAATTGGAATGAAAATTAAGCCCACCAGAACGAGTACAGGAATAACCTGGTTGTTCAGAGTTTTGCAGACAGTCAGTCACATACTGATCTTCTAAGCCATACTCATATGAAAAATATACCAGATAACAAGATCCCAGCAAAGAACTGAACTCACAATCTGGGGTGTCAGTAAAGGCTTGCATGCTGGAAGTTCTTGCTGCGTGAATGATGTATCTTCAAAATCAGAAGAGTGGATGCAAATAAGCACTTGTTTCGACAGAAGTAAACTAATTACCTCTGGCTAGTCATAGCGTTACTAATCATGATCCACTAATTTGGGGAAAAGAGAAAGACTGTTCTTCACTTTGCAGCATTACAGGTTATGAACACTGATTTATGCAGATGGACGCTAAATTTATGCAAAATATGTCAATAATTCCTAACATTTACATTGTTGTACTATAAATTCCTTCACAACTTCTGCAAGCCATTCCAAAGTAAAGAAAGTGCAAAGGCTGCCGACAAAAATGACATCATAATCAAGAATATTTAAGATTGGCAAATGATTAATTCTTTCGTTATCTATCTATCATGCATCCAGTGCTACACTGAACATCCTATCAAACAGTTCAAGTGAGAGAAAGAAATATAAAAATTGCTTCTCGGGGGAGAGATTACGCTGAGGCTTGTTGCGCTTCTTCACGGTGGCTACAGGGTCATCCTGGCCGGAGCTAGAGCTTGGTCCAGCTCTGTCACCGTTCGCCGGCGGCATTGCTGCCTCCGGACAAGCTGAAGAAAGTGATCCAGACAAGACTCCTGTCCTGCAACTGGTTTTCGAGAAATGCAAGAGAACAGCTGCTAACTGCACCAGATGTCAGAGAAACAAACAGTGATGCTGTTCCAGCTTTCAGAAATGGTTCTTAGCATGCAGGAGATTACAAGACGAGGGAGAGAATTGAAGAAGGTTTAGGAGTAGAGGCGAAGCAAGGATCACCTAATAGTATAGAGAGAGACAAGCTGTCCTTGAAAACTTCTTGGTCACCGGAAAGGTAAGGATCACCTAACCCATCTGCATCACCTTCCTCTTTCCTCTGAAGATTTTGTTGGTGTGTTTTTTCCACCTCACAAGCAAAATACTATTCAAATTTTATTAAGATTAGGAAAGAAATATAAAAGTTTGACATGTTTATTAAGATTAGAAGATATATAAAAGTTTAACAACAAAGTATTGGACTTAACAGTTAGAAAAAAAACTTGTTACCACATTAAATTGACTAGACTAAAAACCTAAAAGGTTATATAAAGACATCAGATTGCTTTATAAAAATATGTTGCTTAGAGCTTTTTTAGATAGCAGCTTATTTAAACGATTAAATTTAAGTTGGTTTATAAATAAGTCAAAGTCATCTAAAGATAACATTGAGTAAAAATATTGATTACAAACGGCTGCAGAAATGAACGCTTGAGTAGTACAGCAATGCCATGGACATATGAACATTGGCACAAAGTTAGTTCGATGAAGCTGCTGACGATTGCCTCCCAAATCTTTTCTATACCTCAATATCTCAACACCTAAATGATCGACGAAATCTTGTACAGCAACTTGCGGTTTCCCAACTTTTACTCTGACCAGTGGCGAAACCAGAATCTTGGCACGCCTAGACTCAAAACTAAGCTAAAGTGGCTGAGATTTGAATTGGTAAGTATAGACAAAGAATGAACAATGAAGTGATGATCCTGAGCCGCTGAAATGGATAAGCAAGTTTAGCACCTTCAAAAGTATAAATCAAGACATTTATAGTTTAACAAGAAAATATTATGATTTGTTACCTGTAGATATCTGTGTAGCTAACTGTATGAGATATGTTGTCAGTTTCCGCAGCTTCACTCAAATCCATCCACGCATCGACATCTACAACAAGCTTTTGGCATGGAGTATTTTGTTCTTGTTTCACTCCATGGAAATCATGGAACTTCAAACCTCTGAGTACAAGTATATCCTTGTCGACTAACTCCATTTACACCATAATGGTACCTAAAACACATAATGGTTTAGTCTGGTAGCACATGGAAGATGGACAACACCTAGACTATAAGATTGTAGCCTTGTAGAGTCAACTTCAACCCAATTTTTAATATTTTTTATATAAGTCATTTTAGCATTTTCAACTCTTTCTCAAACATAAGTCATTTTATATATTTTTTTAGTTTTTTTATTTTTCTAACATGTTTGTTCTCGTCAAATAAATATTGTCCATCTCCCAAATAAATGACACATCTTTTCTAATACAAAATAAATGAGAGGTAACAAATTCATTCAATTGATTTCTTAATTCTTATGTATAAATTCGAAACGACGTATAATCAGAGGGAGTAACTTTTAGATAGATTCATTTAAGTTGGCCAGGTGACCAGAATTGTTGGTGGTGGGCTGGTGGTTAGCAGAAATAAGTTATATAGTTATTAACCTGCCCCACCATATACTGAATTAATTGTGTTGACAACTGAAGGACCCATCTGTGAACTAAACTATATTCAGGTCACCGCTGCCTGATTGATCATTGGGGCTACCAAAAAATGCTTATGAATTTGCTGATAAAACAAGGAATTATGTTTCCTGAAACTTTTAAGACTAATTTGACAGCCCACAATCTCAGTCCATTTACGTTGAATGGATCGAGATCATGGACTGAAAAACTATATCAAGATTACAGATTCTCCTTATATTCTACCTGCATGGATAAACACACCGAAATCTTTTCCACGTCTCAGGGATATCTCGATCACAGTTACTGACAGATTTGACCATAAGAACAAAAAACCAATATTCAGACGAAACCACTATCATCACGAGAGAAAAAAAAGGAGGAATCTTCAGATGAATCTATGGGAAATGAAACTAAACAAGAACAAGCAGAGATCTTTGGGGGAGATGAAGAAAAGAATACCTGACAGCCCGTGAAGCCTCGCTGCCTCGGGGAACGGATCAAGACAAACAACGACCAATGAACGAACAACAACTACAAAATCTTTCAATCTTAAATAAGTTATAGGTTAGAGTTGAAGTCATTAATCAAGGTTTTATTCATATGAATATTTTCTCTTGTTACACTCCTGTTCAAAACCAAATCTTTTGGATTATTCGGCAATGCAAATCGCACAGAAATGCCCACTGATGTTTCAGAATAAATCGCACATGATTTGTCCATCGCATCATCGGCAAGATCATCAGGCTCTGCACTTACAGATTCAGGCATGCTGATGGAACACAGTGACAAATGTTGAACAAAAATGTTGGCAGAATGGGCATGTTTGGTTCATTGCCCAATCCATGCCAAAAAAATAGTGATGTCAATAAATTACTTGCCCATTTTGTTTGTTAAAAAAATTGCAATACCAAAATTTTGGTAAGAAAAGCAAACAAGAGCCTTAGGCTCTGTTTGTTTCAGCTTAGGATGGTAGTAATCTAACTTATAAAAAAACTAAATTATACCAGTTTATTATATTGTTATAAACCTATCATGATAGTTTATTATAATCCAAAGTATAGATTATAACAATCCAATAAACTAGTGTAATCTAGCTTTTTTTATAAACTCAATTACTATAATCCCAAGCTGAAACAAACAGACCCTCAAACTAGCAGTGAGTGCGGGGGAAGTCTTTTTATCCTAAAGGGGACATCCCCTTGTTTCTTTAAATACTATGCAAACAGTTACAAAGAATTTTCAAAACATTTGACAACATTTGTATAGTATGCATATACCAGTCCACAAAATGTTAGGTCTAAATTCGATAGGGGGAATCCAAACAGTAAAACATCCTTGCACTATTCATTACTAAAGTTACTGTTGGATATAGGTCATGATCTCTTTAACCCGCGAAGCCTAGCGAAGCCTAGCGAAGCCTATCAACAGATGGTGAAACCCACAAAGTCTATAAAACACATCAATAGGTGGCGAAGTATACGAAGCTTGGAAAGCCCATTAGCAGGTGGCGAAGCCTACTGAGTCTCACGAACTCCATTAGCAAGTGACGAAGTCTATAGAGCCTAGAGAAACCCATCAACTTAGTGGACCCCGTTGGAAGATGATAATAGCACACATAGACTTAGATAAGACATACACTACAAGTGATTATAATAAACATATAGCCTAGAGTGGCTTTAGGATTGGACTGATAGACCCATCTAGGATTATAGGCTCACTTGTGTAGCAGGCCCATAATATATTAAAAAGACATAAATACATTTATAACTATTCACATGAACTAAAGGTAACAATATAAAATCTTGTAGCTTTAACCTAGGCTTATAAATAAGTCCTAGATCACCGTTACCCTAACATTTTCTAGAAAAGATATACCATCTAGATTTTTTAGAAATTGTTGTTCTTTAAACACATCAACAATTATGATTTTATCTTTTTTTTCTACTTTGGAGGTTGAATTTAGACTTTTTTTTGAAGTGGCTCTGATGTTAATACACTATATTTTTACAATTTTTTAAAAAAAATTATGACTCTTTGGGTTGGATAAAAAACATCCCCTTGAGTGTGGCGCAATTGGGAAGATGAATGAGTTCAGAGGCAACTTTTAGCGCAAACGAGTAATCATTTACTTTAAAACGTAACTAAAACATCCCTTGGAAATTACATTACACCACCATGAAAAAATAACGTGTAATAAACTAATAATGCAGCAACTACCCTGAGAAGCATAAAACATTGCTCAGTTTATTGAACAGCAATTGAATTCAGGTGACCTGCGCAAAATTCAGGTAAGATCAGGACACTACAAAATTTTGGTCATCTTAACTACAACAAAACATCTAAAAGCTCGAGATCAGCAAGGTACATCAGTACATGATATGGGCACGATCTTGTTGCAGTTTCGCCCCAAGTGTCACAGTATTCAATAACTTTCAGTACTGAAATTTATGGAATTAAGATACGTTTGCATTTAGCAGGACCTAATCCATGGTGGCAGAGGGCTTTTTTTCTGGTTTATCAGTACAGGGCTTTTATTGGTTCTAGCTGGTGCTGAACTTTGCTGAGCAAGAGACTCCAATTCTTGACAACTGGGTAAGAAGGCTTTAAGCTAGTAGAGAACATAATTCCCTTCAGAATGAACTCACAGGTTAGAATGTCCAAACTCTGGCTCCTTCATAAATCTGGAAACCCAGAAGCACTATTTCTCATTTTGTTGCCTGGAGACCAAACACATGGCATGCGAAGCACCGATTGCAACAGAAGCGACACGATGGGGGCCCAAATCCTCATCAGCATCTGTGAGAAAATTAACTTTAACTGGTAATGGCTGAATTTCTGGCAAACCAGGGACACCTAACTGACAATCTCTTGCATTTCCCCACATGTACAAGTCACCTTTCTCTGCCAGACAATTAAACTGGTAAGCTGCTTATAGCAAAAAAATTTAGTTGCTTGCATGAGTAAAACAAAAATAAGGCAAAGCAAGATAAAAAACAAAAAGTAGGCCAACCTCATGGCACAAAGAAGTAACATTTGCAATACAATATATCTGGGAATCAGAATAGATTGAGCAACTTGTACTCTAGTTAATAAAATGAATTAACATTTCCTGTTGCTAATGAAAAGTTTAAGGATACCACAAATAGGTAGATAATCAAAATCTTTTTGCTTCATCAACAGCAGTCACACGATTTAATCAGTAACCAAGGATGTAATGTTTCCTGAATAATGACAGTGGCAACAATTACCTTGCATTTATGGCTAATCTATTTTCTGTTATATTAGTAGATGGTCTGCTACCATAAATTATGCAGGTATTCTTCCTCCAGAATGGTATTTAAAGTACATAGTTTTATTCTCAGTTTGCTTGCTATCATATGCATATTGTGGTACTGCATACATAGCATTTCCTGCCGATCTTTGACGTAATGCCTTTTATTAAAAAAATTCAAAACCAAAAAATTCTTTTATAACATATTTTAGTTAACACAAACAACAGATGAAAGACAAGTGGGATGAACAAAAATATCTCGAGAGTTCCCAGAAAAGCAATATGCTTTCACCTGATATTGCAGCAGAAGTAGATCCTCCACAAGCTATGTAGACAATTCGTTCCTCAGACAAAGCTTTAATAGCAAGCGGGACTCTATGATTCTGAAGGGTGGGATGCCCAAGTTGGCCATGCCCACCATGTCCCCACGAGAGAACGACACCTTCATCTGAATACAGTTAAACTGTTAAAGAGGCAAGACATTTCACATAGTTGTGTGCTGCAACAGCATCTTAGTTGCTTTCTATAAATGCAATCTGAAATTAATATGGGTAAAATAAATCTATGTATTAGTATACTGGTTGTTCCATGTAAAAACCCTGTTTCATGATCAGCTAAGGTTCTGGTTCAAAATAATATTGAGAAAAACTGGCATTAGGTATGATCAATGACTTACTGAGATAACAGTATTTTGAAATGCAAATTATTGTGTTTTCACTCTTGTTTGAATGTTCTTCAGAACCTTTGCAAATGTTTGCTTAGCCAATATAATATAGTTTTGAATTTAGCTAGCAGAACAACAAAGATTAATAACTTACCTGTCAGAGCTAAAGAATGATATCCACCGCATGCTACTTGGATTACATGGAAATTTTTCAGGCTAGGGACAAGCTGTGGCCTCCAATCACTGGAATTGCTCCCTCTACCCAGTTCAAAGTTTGAATTTGCTGGAAATCATATGGAGGTTAAACAAAAAGCATTGTGAAAATTTGAACCAAAGAGTATCTACACAGTTAGACGAGAAGCGCATTTCAAGTGACATTCCTTTGTCATCTAACTCAAACATGAAGTTTAGAAATTTTGGATCTAACTAACTATGTGATTCCACTTCAATCAGTTATAAAAACTGATGGGATTAAAAGTGGAGATTCTAGTACCAAAATCATTGGAGCGTAGATGAAAACATATCAAATCAGGTATGTTTTTGAGATATTAGATTTGATTTTTTTTAGCGTTGATTCACTAAGATAGCCAACTGAAAGCTTGGAGTGCCATGTCAGAGACTGTTCAATACACATTAAGAAAGCTTAAGATCATTATAGTAAAATTATCAAAGCTCACATAACAACTACCCGATCTATGAAGGAAGGATCTGGATATGTAGATGCCAGCTAGTTACGAGGGAAATTTCTGTACTGCCACAACATCTCACAGGTAGCAAAAGCACCATGCACAATTGCAGATTAATATGAACTGTAACGCCTTGCCAGTTGCCAACACAAATAACTCATTTATTTGCTAAGGACAAAAGAAAAACCAATCCAATAAGAGAGACCAGACAAATTATTCTAAGTGTTTATAAGAGTATGGTGCAGATAAAATTATATTTCGGTGTCATTAGTCAATGTATCACATACTAACCTCCCCAACTCCATAGCTGTCCATCTGAAGTCAGTGCCATCGTGAAGAAGCCACCACAAGCTACAGCAGCAACTGGAACAGGGAGAGCATTCACCTTGGAAGGAACACTGAGAGAGCCAGCTTCACCAGGACCACCACCACTTCCAAGACCCAACCTACCATCGCCTTCGTCACGACCCCAAGTGTAAAGCTCACCTGTTAGTAAAGCGCAAAGATCAGGGCTGACCGGCTGAGAGGGTCCGGTAATCAAAAAATGCAAATAGACCACAACATTCAAGGCAGATGCAGATGATCCACAATGTCTTTCAGAAATCGGCATTAAGCATGAACTGGATCAACCTGAGTCTGTGATTGCTGCAGTATGTGCTCCACTGGTAGCAATGTGTGATATCTTCCCTTCCCAAGGGCCATTCACTTGCCTTGGCAACAGCTCCCTATGGTAAACATAATGTCCCAAAGCTCCAAATCCACCATAACCCCTGCAGGCTACAGTAAACTGAGTGATGCAGCAGCCAAATTCATCAAAATGTCATGCATTCTTCTTAAACTTCATCAAGCGAGCACTTAATCACAGCAAACATTTTCCTATGAGCAATTTGGCATTTTCCTCACCAGGTGAAGACGTCCCCGGAGGCGGTCAGGGCGGCGGAGTGGATGCCGCCGAGCGCGAGGATGCGGAGCTCGCTGAGGTTGGGGTTGGGGTGAGGGACGAACGCGGAGGACTCGTCTCCGAGGCCGAGGCGGCCACCATCGCCCTTTCCCCACACCCAGGTGCCGCCGTCGACGATGAGAGCGGAGTGGAAGAGCCCGCAGGATATCCCCACCTCTACGCCCGCTGTCTTCACAGCGGCTGGGAGGCGTCCGGGGGTGGGAGAGAGTATCGGATCAGGGTCAGGGAGGGAGAGGTTGGCGACCGGGGAGGGGTAGAGGCGGCGCTCTTCCTTGCCGCCGCCGAGCTGGCCCGACGCGCCGCGGCCCCAGGAGAGGAGGGACACGGGGGTGGTGCCACTCGAATAGAGGGTAGGGGTTGCGTTCGAGGGTGCCGAGGTGGAGAGGAAGCGCCGGAGGGGGAGAAGGCGGCGGAACATTGCCGCCGGCGGCGGCGGCGGTGGCCGGTTGGTTTGGCTGCGTGACACGAAGACGAGTAGACGACAACTGGACAGGCAGTATAAAAGCGGGTTCACGGGTTCAAAGCCGTTAATCGCTTCTAAACCGAAAGAATATCGGGTTAACGGGTGCTTTACCGCGTCGCACCGGGCCGCAGAAGGGGAGGTCGGCGAGAGGCAACCGCGGCGGTAGCCATGGCGAACAAGGCGGCGGCGACGACCTCCTGGCGGTGGCGGCTTCTGCTTC
>KE371352.1:277225-298044 GCA_000418225.1 Zizania latifolia
GAGCCGTCGTCACCGCCGCCGCTCTCACCCCGAGCCACCGTTGTCGTCGCCCCCTCCCTCCCTGAGCCGTCGTCGCCACTGCCGCCGCCTCCGCCCCGCGTCGTCGTCGCTGTCGCGCCATGGGTGTCCGTGTAAGGGCTGCTGGCACTGAGGGGCTGGCTAGTTGCAACGGCGTAGTTGGGGCACAGGGTGTAAGCAACGGCGGATGGCTACACACCACGTCGGAGTCATTTTTCGTTCTAGACAGGGCATGAGGATGGCTACACGATGGTCAGCGGGAAAGAAGATAGGGGAGAAGAAGGGGGCAGTATGGTCAATACAGAAAAAGACAACGCTGTAGGTGGATCCGTATGTGTCAGATGCATAGAAAATGGCACGAGAGTGAGTATCTGTAAATAATAATGGCATATAAGCAAATAGCTGAATATTAATGGTATATTTGGCGTTTCGTCAAATAACGGTGGCACAGAAGTAATTAACCCAAATTTTTAGGGTTCAATTCCATTGTTCATCAAATGCATTCCATTTCTTATTCCAGTCATGTATGCTTCCTTTCAGAGACCAAGTGATGGGTGGGGAATCTGCAAGAAACATGACCTTATCCATGTTTCTGTGAGCTACTGAACTCTCTGCTAAGCTGGTGCCGGCACTGTATCCTGCAAGAGTGTTGGGTTGCCAAGATGAAGTCCAGTGCGGTTACCTCGAAAGGTAAGGCCGTGTTTGAGCTGAAGCACAGGCTGGTCCAAGCCATAAACAAGATTGCAGATAGAGACACTTACCAGATTGGACTGGATGAGCTTGAGAATGCCGCGGATACCTTGGGTCCTGACATGGTTGGCCCCTTCTTGTCGTGTGTGGTCGACACTGACGCCGAGCAAAAGAGTGCGGTGAGGAAGGAGTGCATCAAGGTGATCGGCACATTGGCAAGGTCACATGGAAGCCTACTGGCACCGCACATGACGAAGATGGTGGCTAGCGCTAGTCAAGCGCCTCAAGGATGCTGACTCCGTGGTTAGGGATGCTTGTGTTGAAACCTGTGGCACCCTTGCAGTTTGTGCTAGAGACTATGGGGATGGTGGCGCCGCATTGGTTGCATTGGTGCGTCCCTTGTTTGAATCACTTGGTGAGCAGAATAGATATGTTCAGGCTGGGGCAGCGTCGTGCTTGGCCAAGGTTATTGACGAGAGCAATTACTTTCCTGGCCACGTTCTCCCACAGATGCTTATTCGTGTTGTTAAACTGCTCAAGAATCCCCATTTCATGGCAAAGCCTGCAGCGATTGAGTCGATCAGAAGTATTGTTCAGGTCTCACTCTCACCTTTACTCTCATATCATCAACAGTAGATCGCCATTCCATTCAAACCTCTTCACGTTCTAGTTGCTTAGTTGCAGTGTTGTGTATGGTTTCTATATTTTAACGTGGTTACCTTGCCTTCTTATCTGAGATAAACACAACCCCTTAACTCATTAATTGCAATATAAAAAGGATTTATTAGTTTTCAAAAGTACTACATAACTCATTAATTGCAATTAAGTTCTTAGAATCATGAGAAAGATGCACCTTATTATATATTTATATTATATGACTGCTCAGTCAATTTATCACAAAAAACATTTCAGCTCTGAAAAACTCATGTTTCTTCCTAACTTCTAGTTTCATCTTTGCACTGCTACACTGACCGCATCCAGGGTTTGTGTGACCGACCGGTTACCGAGCTTCTGCCACCGTTCGTTTTTTATAAACCGACCGGTTTGATTTAAAATTTAAAATTTAAAATTCTCAAAAAATTCTTATAAATACTATATGATTTATAATTGTTTATGGTGAAATCTGTTTTCAAAAATATTAAAAAATTTCAAAGTTATGAGCAAAACATGATTGGTAAAATTAAAAAAAGGAAAACTTTTCTGGTCCAGCCCAAAATCTGTTTTTATTTTTTAAAATGCTATTACTATATTTCTAATGCTCTACCATTTAATTCAACCAAAAAATAGTAAAATTTATACCAAATTTTTTTATTTATATTCATACAACTTTTCTAGATTTTTCCTATATTATATATTTTTCTGATTTTTTCTATTTTCTCTATTTTCTGAATTTTTTTAAAAACTAATCAGTTTTCTACGTTAACCAACCGAGTGGTTACTGATGCCAAACCGCTCGGTAACCGCTCCAAACTGAGTGATTACCAAGCCAAACCGAGCAATAACCATTTGGTTTGAAATTTGGAATTTGAATTTTGGTTGGTTTACCACGGTTACCTCCTGTCCGGCCAAGGGCAGTAACCAATCCCTAAATGGGATGGTTAATCCTGACTGCATCTCTTTCTGATAGGTATTCAGCAACACAATTGTCAGGATAATTTTCTGGAAGTAGATTAGTCATCTTTTTCTTCAATTTCTTCCAAAAGGGTTAACCAAATAAGAGATTTATCTCTTATAACATTTATTATTTTTCTACTGTCCCAATTTCAGGCTGAAGGTGCTTCTACAGTGCAGTACTTAGCATCTGCTCTAACAAGTATTATGGATGTCTTGAAGAGTAGTGACTGGACTACAAGGAAAGCAGCTTCGTTAGCTCTATCTAGTATTGCTGTCAGTTCTGGATATTTGGTTGCCTCTTTCAGAACTTCCTGTCTTCGCTCCCTTGAACGTTGCAAATTCGACAAGGTCAGCATACTAAAATTGATGCTGTAACATTTTCTTGCATATGCTACACTTATTTTTCTGACTTCTATCATAGGTAAAACCAGTACGTGATGCAATTACCCAAGCAATTCAGTTGTGGAAGGCTATTCCAGGGTCTGATACTCCTGAACCATCGGAAGCTGGATCATGCACAAAAGGTACTACATTCCTTTAGCGTAAATTTGTGGCCTGACATGATAGTTTACCAAAAAAAAAGGATGCTACTACATTCTGAAGCTTGTTGATGGTGCCAATCCATTTGTTTTTCCTTTTTGGGTAGCAACTTTAGCCTTTCTTACTACTATTTAGCTTCATAAGAAACTAGAGCATTCACAAAAAGAGAGCTAATCAACATTCGACTATCCAGTGTTGCAGTGTTGCTTATGGCACGCGAAGGCTATTTACTGCTTATTGTCCTAGCATCAGGATTTTTTGCTACAGATTTCCAGATGGTTTATTTTCTTATTATGGTGATATGGTCCTTCATGAGCTTATAGGGGTACCATATAATTTTCCATGAAATAGGAATATATTTGGTTTGAAGTTAACCGTGCTCAGATAAATTTCTTTCCATTTTGTTTATCGATTTCTTCTATTGCAGAAAACTTCTTTGGCGACCATCATGATGCCAGAAGTATACATGATGGTGGATCAAGAGACACTTCTTTCAGGATAATTGATCATGTATCTTCTGTACCTGCAACCAGTGGCAGTTCTATTACTTCAACAAAGAAGAGATCTCCCTTGTCTATCAATAAAATAGCCCTGAACAATGCTGCAAATCAGCAACGCTTGAAGTCAAGCAATTGGCATGTTGAGATATCTGTCCCTAAGAAGAATATGATGCCATTAGTTGATTTTGAAGAAAAGGGATCTGGCAATGTTTGCATGCTAAAGGATTCAAAGAGAAGTCCATATGAAATCGTGGATGATGACAGTAAGTATGAGTACGACCCCATGGATGATAAACAGGATTGCTCCTCTGTATCAGAAGTAGCCAGCAGGAGTTGTGAGACAAAGCATGTCACTTCTGTTCAAGAATGCACTGAGGATTGTGATTCTGCAAGAGTGATTGAGCAATCACCCAGGGCTCAACAGAGTAAGAGCATAGACTCCACTGTTACAGATGTCACTTCACATGGGACACGTACTTGTTGTCTGAGTGCAATGAAAGAACTAGCTCTTATCAGGAAGCAACTACAAGAG
Organism: Zizania latifolia; assembly: GCA_000418225.1. Classification (NCBI taxonomy): domain Eukaryota; kingdom Viridiplantae; phylum Streptophyta; class Magnoliopsida; order Poales; family Poaceae; genus Zizania; species Zizania latifolia. The sequence goes on from KE371352.1 coordinate 281,120, forward strand.
ATGGAGAGGAAGCAAGCAAATATCTTTGATATATTGCAGGTAATTCTTATTATTTTGAGTTGCTTGTTGCTTGTATTCATCCTATATTTTGGCTATTTAAAAAAAGTTTATATATGTTATCTGATTGTAAAGTGCATCAATGATTTGCTCCAGAAGATAATAGCAAGGCTTAGATCACAGTTACAACTTACGAGACCAATGATATTATTTGAAAACCAACCTTCCCTGTATATTTTTTAGCTACCTGTACATATAACTATATAAGCTCATTGCCAGATTAATAAAAAGGGTTATGGATAACGAAAATGAGCATCATGAACATCAGCTCACACCAAAGGTATTCTTCTAGAGCAAGTTCACGGCAGTGCACAAATACATATGCATGAGTCATGTATGTACTGAAAATCTAGCGGGCTCCTAATGCAATCCCAAGTTCTTACTTTCTTTGACTATTTACTTGCAGGAATTCATGTCTACCTCAGTGAAGAACATGTCAGTGTTAAGCATGAAAGTGCATAATTTGGAGAATGCTGTAGACAAAACTGTTCATACAATTACTCAAAGTGAAAGCTGCTATCACCTTCCTGGTTCCAATTTTCTTAAGAACCAAAGTGCCACTTCTTCACCCAGGCTTTCTACTTCTACACCTAGATCATCTGTGGATGCTAACTATAAGCCGCCACCTATTTCACATTTGAAACATGAGAAAAAGTGGATGCATGATCAACCATCAAAGGGCTTAAGCATGTGTGTAAAAGATGGAGAATATCTAAAGAGTCATATTCATGACAAAACTAGAAAGCCTGGGGTTGTGAGATCAGAAAGTACTTTGGGAAGATACATTCCAAGCTCAGCAAGGACTCGGGCATCAGGGGTTAAGGGAACTTTTCCAGTTTCATTTACTGATTCCTCGGAGCAACCTGAGCTGCAAAACGCATTGTGTGCTTCTAAAGAAGCTAATGCATTTCTTGGTGCTGATGACATGGAGCCTGCATATGCAGAAGCCCTGAACAGTGGTGATTGTGATTATCTGATTGATCTAATGGATAGAACTGGACCTGTTCTTGAGAAGTTGTCTCGTGAAACAACAAATGAACTTTTGAGGGTTATATCTGGCCAATTTCTTAATAACAGGTTTTTTGATTTGGCACTGCCTTGGCTTCAACAGGTAAGTTCAGTGGCAGTCCATTTATGTTTTGCAATAGCTGCTATCTGAAGAAAGATTATGCAATTTATTCTTTACAATTGGGTTTTTATGTATTGTCCCAGGTAGTGGATTTAAGCATGCTTTATAAGCCAAGTCAACTTTTTGTGTCTGTGAGGGCACAAAAGGAGTTCCTTTGCTTCTTGGAGGAAGCAGCAACAAGTGGATATACAGACCCAGCCATCAGAGTTGCCATTGCGCGGCTTGCATTTAAACTGACAAAAGTTTGTGAGGTTGCACCATGCAGGTAATCCAAATTGTCCATTGAAACTATCTAAAAGCATAGTATATGTTCTGTTACTTAATTTGAACTTCTTTTTTACTGTTGCATCTCTTCTACTGCAGGAAAGTTTCAACTAGAGTGTGCAGAGGAAATGAAACTATGATGGTCACTGCGATGTGAAATACGTGCCCTAATAATGGAAGTATGTAACCTAGTGTATGTTCAAACTCCAAGTCATGTTGCAATGATTTAGTGCACTCATTTCATTTTGTTGTAGCCCTGTAATCTGTGTGATAATGCATACTCCGTTTGGTTACTGTGTATAAGACTAGAAGAATTCTTCAAACTGATCTACAGTTTGCTAGCTAAACATGTATCTTTCATTGATAGGAAACGGCTGTTTTAGCCCTGCCGTTGTGAGTTTTGCTCTCATGAGCAGTGATCATTGAGCTTGTGAGTTCATGATTTGTCCTTATCTTAATGGGAATCCATGCTGTCAGCAATGCTTGTTATATTACTGTATTTTGAGATTTCTCTTTTCAAACAAATCCTAAGTAGCTCATACGCATCAAAAGGGAGGAAACAAAAAGATAACCTGAAAGTTTCGTCAGAAACTCTCACCGTCAGGCTGGTCGGTCTTGGCCGCCGCGGCGCACCGAGGGGAGCACGGACGGACGGAGCGTCCCACACGCATCACCTCTTCTGAGCTCCTGCCGGCTGATGGCGGGGAAGGAGAGAAAATTGATAATTTATCACTCTTGATATACTATCAATATATACCCATTTAATTATTATATTATTCGAGATAATGAAAAATAGAATCATTTAGGTTAATGACATGTGAATACTTTTGAAAACTGTGATATCTAGGCAGTTCCTGCAATGAAACTCGCTGGTTAGAAGTAGATGGTCTGGAGGTTGTAACTCTCTTGTGACGAACTTTTGATGTAGCTGGTAACCGAAAAAACTCTTTTAGCTTTCTAACAAAGTTGAACTGCTATGACCTTTTGTTAAAAATAATATGTGAGCTAAGATAGAAAAAAACGACTTAATGGTGACAAATTATCAAATCTTATGAGTAAGTAATATTTGCCCAAAATGAGGAGAGGGAGGAGAGAAGGAACCTGGGGAGGAAGAACTGGAACCGCCATAGTGGCGGGACCGCGGGAAGCCGTTTGTTTCAAGGCTTCACGTGTCGACGAAACCGGCGACGGTTTTGCACTGAATTCTCCATTGTTCAAAGAAACCAAACTCCGTCGTAGTCTTGATACTAGCTGAAAGCCCACAAGACACATCCAGACAGAGACTAAGTATGTTTAGATATAATTATGCATTAAAATATTCCAAATACAATTATACACCGAACTATTTTAGACAAATCTCATGACTAAGAGATAAATTAGTTTCTAATAAAGACTAACTATTTTAGAATAACTTAGAGACTAAGGAAATAAATTAACCCCCAATTTTTTTAAAAAAATCACTATATATATTATTAGTTGAGTCAAAATAGTTAGTAATCTTTAAATACATAAATCTAAAGTGCTGCAAAGAAAAGGCTTTGAGCCCATTTGGATTGAGTGGGTAAAAAAAGTTATAGAAAAAGGAAGATTTGCTATCAACATAAATAGAGAGATAGGGAGTTTCTTTAGGACGTACATGGGGGTGAGACAGGGGATCCATTATCCCCTCTTTTATTTAACCTGGTAGGAGATGCCTTATCCCGTATGTTGGTTAAAGCGAGTGAGCATGGTCATCTTACTGGGCTGGTTCCTCATCTGGTAGAAGGAGGGCTTACTCATCTCTAATATGCTGATGATACAGTACTGATGATGGAATTGACTGACCAAAACCTGATGGTGATGAAATTTCTGTTATATTGCTATGAAGAATTGTTAGGAATGAGAATTAATTACCAAAAAAATGAGATTTTTGGAGTTCGTACCTCTCTGGAAGAAGACAAAAAAGTGGCAGATGCTTTTAACTGTAATTTGGGGGAGTGGCCTATGAAATACTTAGGCATTCCTATTAGCTTATCTAAGCCCAAAATGGTAGATTTTGAGGGGGTGGTGACAAAAGTAGAGAAAAAGCTTGCTACTTGAAAAACTGGTCAGCTCTCATATGAGGGGAGAATGGTCTTGATTAATGCTTGTCTTAGTAGCATTCCTATGTATTCTATGGGGTTTTTTTTCATCCTTGAGAAAATTATCCAGAAAGTTGATAAGATAAGATGCAACTTTTTTTAGGAGGGGCTGGAGAACAAGAAAATATATCACGTGATGAATTGGCAGGCTTTATGTGCTCCAAAGGACATGAGTGAAATAGGGTTTACAGATCTGAGAACCATTAATCTAGCCTTGCTTTGCAAGTGGATTTATAATCTGAAAAATAATCACCCTGGTTGTTGCTATGAACTCCTGAGGAAGAAATACAGATTGGATAGAGGTTTCTTACAAACAGAGGGGCTTGGGGGTTCCTTTTTCTGGAGAGGATTGCAGAAAGTGAAACCTTGGGTGAGATTGGGATGTGGTTTTAAACTGGGAGATGGAACTAGGGTGTCTTTCTGGCATGATGTATGGCATGAGGAGATTCTCTTCAAATTCAGATTCCAGAACTGTTCAATATGTGTCAATACAATGAGGCAACTGTGGCAGAAACAATTAGCTTGCTGTCTAGAAATGCTTTGTTGAGAAGATCATTAAGATCAGAAGATCTAGATGAATGGCAGGATATGACGTTTATTGTGAATAATTTGGGGGAAGCGCGTAATCAGGATAAAATGGTATGGCTGTTAGATAAAAAAGGATTTACCTCCAAATCAGTCTACAGAATGATTATTGATAGGGGGGGTGAGAGATATAGATAGTACGAGGATCTGAAAATGTGGTATGCCTTTGAAGGTTAAAATTTTTACTTGGTTAATGCTTAAAGGCAGGATCGAAGTAGGGGAGCAGCTGAAAAAGATGAATTGAAAAATGAATCCAGAATGTAAGTTTTGCGGTCATTTGGAGTCTGTCGATCATCTGATGTTTAGCTGCCATATCTCACAATTTCTGTGGATCTTTGTGAAAGATGTTCTGGGTTGGGACTTAGCAGTTCTGAGCAGAGCAGGGTTCATTGATACGAGAGAGGAAAAAATATATGAGTGCTGTTCAGATTCTGGGGGCTGGTGTATGGTCAATCTGACTGTTACAAATTAATTTTATTTTTAAAAATAAATTGCACACTAATGTGTTTCAGGTTCTTAGTAAACTAATCCTTTGTCTCACTCAATGGCTTCCACTGGTCCCAATGCGCTTAAGAGAGGAAACATCAAGATGCCTTGGATTGTTCCGTGCAAGACTTCACCAGCTCATCCATCTGGCGGACGGGCCAAGCTCAGCGGCGCTAAACTGAAGCGTCTTGGAAAGTGATCTTGAAGTTCTCTGTCTGTTATATGGCTGTTTTAGGTATTTTGGTAGCCTGGGTGATCTTTATTTGTGGCTTCGACTGTGATAGAATGGTATTTGGATGTTGTGGTCTGTGGGTGCGTTTCCAGCAGCAAGTTCTGTGGTCCTGTGTACATAGTTGGCCAAAACTGAGCCGGTAGCTTGCTGTGTGGTGCTAATACTTTTGGCGCTAGTCTGTAAAGTCGGTGTCCCTGATAAGTAAACTGATATCTTTATTTGCTTTCCAGTAAAGCACCCAGCTATCTAGATGCCTTTTTCTAAAAAAAACATAAATCTAATCTAGCCCAATATAATAGTTAAAATCAAGATTGTGATGAAGATATAATATCTCATTTTCAATTAAATAAATCATATTGAGTAAGTGGTAACATATTGTATTGTTTTTTTAAAGATAACAATAAGTATATATAACCTAAAAATATAGATTACATATTTCTGTTAGTTTTTTAATTATGATGAGATATAACTCTTTTTATGTAGTTGTTTATGAATATAATTCAATGATATGCAATTGCAATGTCATATTTTAACTTTTGTTCTATTTTTTATTGTTCACTAGAAATTATGTTAATTGATTAGTGTTGTAATTGTCATACCCTTGATACATGCATGTCTAAAGTAAACGCTTATCATAATGATTGAGTTTATTTTTATCGTTAAATTATATTTCGCTGTATTATATATGTTGCATCTCTATAGTGAAAATCCTGCGTGTGGAGGAGCCGGCCAGGACGAGACAGAAGATCAGAGGAATCGGAGTCGGAGGCGGGAACTAAATCCGATCGACGGAAGATGAGATGGAAGCTTCGAGGACGATTTGGTAAATTATCAGCTGACGATTAGGTATAGCACGCCCTTGCCATGCATGAGCTAACGAGCATAACGAGATCGTCGTCATCTCGAGAATTATATAGCATGCGTAATTAAAGACACCTATTATATAGCTTTAATTGAGTTAATTAATTAGCTAGACGCGCAGCCGTTCCATCTCGATCATCGTCCTCGGCTCCGACGGCGCGCGCTCGTGCTCGTTGATCAGTATATATGCGGCTGCTGCTGCTGCTGATAGCGCCGTTGCTTGCTGCAGCTGCAGCCTCCTGCTGCGCGCATGCCGACGTCGTCGTCGGTGGACGGCCGCGCCCGCCGGCGCCGGAGCTCGGCGTAGAACCAGCGGTGATCATGTCGCCAAGGAGGACGACATGTAGCCGCGTGAACCTGCTGGACGACGTGGTGGCGGAGTCGACGAAGCGGACGACGGGGAGCGTCGGAGTCGAGGACGACGACTATGGGCTCGTGGATCCGCCGCCGGACACGCACCGCCGTGGCGCCGCCGCCCCGATTCCGCACGCTTAAATTAATTAAGCTGCAATATAATAGCAACAATTTCCATGATCCATCACAGACTCACCAACTTGCAGTTTGTGCAAGAATAACTTTTGCTTCAGGTCACATCTTTTGTCATGCAAATCTGTTCTAGCTTTAACTATAGCGTTACAGCTATTTTCTCTTTGTACACCTCATACAAAATATTGTTAGATAGATGAAGATGGATATGTGTTATAGCCTTATGGTATTTTTTCTTATCGACCAATCATTTTCTCTCTCATTAAAACCATCTAACGCATCATTCAAGTCTTGTTGTGCAGGAATGGCTCGCATATTCACTTGTCATAATGAGAATCTTGTGTCTCGGTCCAGAAGTGGTAGATCATACTTAAAACTCGTCATGGGAATTAATTCAGAAACTGCTGGTATGAGAAATTAGATAAACCTAACAGAATCGTAAACCCTTGGGGCACTTCCTAGGTGCACGAAGCAATGATCATATATTAGAATAGATGTGAGTCTGACATAAATTTTACATAAAAAATCATTGCGGGAAAAAATCACGGACGCTGACTGACAATAATCAGCATTGAAGAGTTATATTACAAATGCAAATAATAATGTCTTTTCTTTTCCGTGCAGCTTAAAAGAGTGTATATATATAGAGGAAATAAAAAGAGTCCTAACATGTAACCAATATAAGTCCTATTAGAATACTAATTAGAGTTCAGAAAACTAATTCGAATATATTTCTATCAAATTTAATCTTTATAAAAGAAAATCTTCCAGAAGCGATCCAATCAAATTAGGTTAAACCCTCGACGAGAATCTATCGCCGCCGCGCGCCCAACGACCACAGGCACAACATGGCGTCAGGAGACAGCGATAGCGACGACTACTACCTCAGCAATAGCGATGACGACGACTACTACCCTGGCGACAACGACTACCAAAGCGACAGCAACAACAATTATGGTGGACATGTCGAGGAAACGGAGGACGTCGCCTCGGTGATCGAGCAGAGTTACGCTGTTCTGAGGGAAGGCGACGTCCGCGCGCGGCAAGAGGAGGATACGGCCAAGATCATGGAGATTCTCTCGGTCCCGTCGGGTTTCGCCACCGTCCTCCTCCGGCACTACAAGTGGAGGGCCGACCAGCTCCAGGACGAGTGGTTCCTGGACGACCGCCGCATCCGCGACGCCGTCGGCCTGCCGGCCGACGGCGCCGTCCCCACGCTGCTCAACCTCCGGCGGCTCACCTGTGCCATTTGCTTCGGCCGCTACGAAGCCGGCGGGATGAGGTCGGCGGGGTGCTCCCACTACTACTGCGTCAAGTGCTGGCGCGGGTACATCCGCGCGGCGGTGGGCGACGGCTCGCGGTGCCTGTCGCTGCGGTGCCCGGACACGTCCTGCTCGATGGCCGTCTTGCGGGAGCTCGTCGACGCGGTCGCCGCCGAGGAGGACAAGCAGCGGTACGCGCGGTTCGCATTCCGGTCATACGTGGAGGAGAACCCGAGGATGAAGTGGTGCCCCGGGCCCGGGTGCACCCACGCCGTGGAGTTCGTGGGCTCCGACGACGGCGACCAGAACAACGACGTGTTCTGCCATTGCAAGCACGGGTTCTGCTGGCGGTGCGGCGAAGAGGCGCACCGGCCGGTGTCGTGCGGCACGGTGCACATGTGGCTGGCGAAGAACATCTCGGAGTCGGAGACGGCGAGTTGGCTGCTCGTCCACACGAAGCACTGCCCCAGGTGCCGGGGCCCGATCGAGAAGAACCATGGGTGCATGCACATGACATGCGGACAACCGTGCTTCCACGAGTTCTGCTGGCTCTGCCTCCAGCCGTGGGCAAACCACGAGAGCTGCGCGCGCTACAAGCTTGACGAAGGCACGCTCGACGGCAAGCTGAACAAGGAGGACGAGCGGCGGCGGCAGGCCAAGGCGTCCCTGAACAGGTACCTGCACCACTACGAGCGGTGGGCGGCCAACCACAGGTCGCTGCACGTGGTGTTGAACGACATGGAGAAGCTGGAGAGCTCGGAGCTGGGGAAGATGGCCGACGCGTTGGCCGTCCCGGTGACGGAGCTGGGGTTCCTGAGCGAGGCCTACGAGCAGATCGCCGACGGCCGGCGGGTGCTGAGGTGGGCGCACGCGTACGGCTACTACCTGCACCCGGTGCGCGACAGGACGAAGCGGAAGCTGTTCGACTACCTGCAGGAGCAGGCCAACTCGTCGCTGGAGCGGCTGCACGGCTGCGCCGAGCGGGAGAGGAGAGAGCTCTTCGGCGTCGGCGACATTAGAGCCGGCGCCATCGACTCCGAGACGTACTCGTCCTACCGGGAGAAGGTCACGCGGTTGACCAAGGTGACGAGGAACTACTTCGAGAACCTCGTCAAGGCGTTCCAGACCGACCTGGCCGAGGTCAACTAGTCCAAGATTTTATCAGAGTCAACTTTTATAATTCATTCCTTGCTTCTTCGTCTTATTAAATTTCACCAGAGCGAACTTTTATAATTCAGAAGATTCATAAATCCCAAGCGGAAACAAATTTAGATGATCACATTGTTGCACGATTGAGCTGTAGATTCGCTGTGCAAAAAATGTAGACGAACTATCGCCTCTGTTTTTTTTTTCATATTGCAAGTTTGTTCTTTTTCAACTATAAGTCTATGACCAGATTTAACTAAAAATATATTAATATTTATAATATTAAATAAATATATTATCAAAATATATTTAATTGTTTGGTTTAATAAAACTATTTTGATGTTATAATTGTTGAAATGTTTTTTTAAGAATAGGTTAAAGTTAAAAGGTTTGACTTTATAAAAGAGGAGCTATTTGATTTACCATATATAACATATATCGTAACAGGCGAGACATTTGATTTAGCTTTTAGATCTCGGTGTAAAAATGACAGGAAAATTGTAACTAAACGCATTCTTAATTATCAATACAACATGAGAAGGATACACGTTTTGTGGTGAAAGCCAAGTCGGAAGGATGATGGCTCGGCATGAACAGGTAAAGCCTAGACAAGCGTAGCGTCGTCGAGACTCGACGACGGTGAGCGAGCAAGAGAGGTCACAACTGGCTTGACACTAAATTACCAAGTGTGCCCCAGCGTACTACTATATACTTTCTTCATTTCATAATATAGTAATTTTAGACTGAATAAAATATTTTATAATATAATGAATCTAGACAGTGTCCGTTAGTACGCTAGTTTGGTATGGTCACAGCCATAGCCCAATTCTATGTCATTAAGATCATTAGTGCCGGCTCATCATAAATTGCTAAGAAGTCGATTCATTTTTTATCATTAAGATTTACATATTATTAACTTAAATACTTTTAATTATTATTATAAGTGATAATATAATTAAGAGTTCATCTCAATATCTCCGTAGCCACAGCACAAACCATAAACAGGGATATCAAATATGATCCCGGGCTACCTCCCGAGTGGTTTTAAGCCGATCAGTCAACGATCAAAGCCCGCTATGAGGACAGTGACGGAGAGCTGAAGACGTCCGAGTCCAGCACTCGGGCGAGAAGCCCTCCCAACCACCTGAATTCGAACAATCCCCATTAAGATCTAGACCATCATTAATCTCCATAATCCCGCAGTTATTAGTACGGTTATCCTCTGTGTTATTACCCACAATATGACCATTTATATCATTAATACGTTATTAGTGATAATTTATTTATCATTTATAACCCCCGATCTCTCCCATATAAAGAGATCGGAGGGAGCCTGAAAATGCAAGCTTGAACGCACACAGACACACATCCAGAAGGTAAATTCAGACTCATACGATCTGAAGCACCTATACGCTAAAGGCTATTCACGTCCGAAGCACATTCCATACACAGGATTATGGTTATTATCCTCCGAGAGGTCCGAACCTATCTAAAATCCCCTGTCTCTGTCTCTTTGATCGAGATAACCATTAGATCATAGCACCACACCCCTTTTAGCCTGACCAAAAAATCTTTCTACGGACACCCCTGTAGGGTACTGTTATCTTACACAACGACAGTATCTGATACTCGTTTACCTATAAATAATTGTTCTATTAAGATATGGGTATGAGAAGAATATTAGTGCCCACATATATATTAATAAGAAAAAGTCATATGCGTCAAATAATCAGATACAAGTATAAAATAGTGATATCCATACCCATTATCTGCATACCCAAAATTTTTAAATGAACCAAAATAAAAAAGCTAACACTAGCCACTAATCCAACAAGCATCGAAACCCTGATTCCTAAAATCCTCTTTGCTCTTTTTCCCTCTCACCCTGCTCCTCCCTCCTGCCGCCTCCTAGCACCACTAGCCCAATAATGTTATCTCCAGTCGTCACAGAGCAAATATATTTTTTTAGTGCTTTTGTTTTTTCTTAGGTATTGTTCGGTATCAATTATACGTATAAAACAGATATAAAAATTTATATCCGTGAGTAAATAATGAGTATTTTACATTTTTACGCGTACCACAAATCCAACAAAAATCTCGCGACCAGACCACGCTTTCGTCGGTCCCTGCTCTGCTGGGGTGCGACCCGATTAGCCGCACCGCACGCGCGCATCGGACTCCGCCGCCTCGATCCAATCGTGCCGGCCCATATGGACTCCGCCGCGGCGCTCGACCTCCTGGCGGCGCTGCTCACCGGACGGGACCCGGAGGGAGCCGCGCTGTCGCTCGCCGAGAACCGCCACCTCCTCGTGCTGCTCACCACCTCCCTCGCCGTCCTAGTCGGCTGCGGCGTCGCGCTGCTCGTCCGCCGCTCCGCCTCGCCGCCCTTCGCGGTACAGGCGCCCCCGCTGCCCCTCGCCACCGCCAAGCAGCAGGCCGATGCTGACCCTGACGACGGCAGGCAGAGGGTCGCCGTCTTCTTCGGCACGCAGACCGGCACCGCCGAGGGCTTCGCCAAGGTTGGACTTCGTTGTTAATCTCTCTCGTACGAGTTTACTACCAACCCCCCGGGCTTAGTCGATGGCTGCACTCTGTGGATTCGCAGGCGCTTGCGGAAGAGGCCAAGGCGAGGTACGACAAGGCCATCTTCAAGGTTGTCGATCTGGTAAGCTGCCGTCATTTGCCACTGACTCTGCTTAAAAAAAGTCCATATGTTTTTTTTTCTCTGTATTGATTGATGCCTGCTTCGTCGTTAAAATTTCATTTTCTTTTTCTTTATCTGTATTGATTAATTGATGCCTGCTTCGTCGTTCGGGGTTCAGGATGATTATGCTGGCGAGGATGAAGAGTATGAACAGAAGCTTAAGAAGGAGACCATCGCGTTGTTCTTCCTAGCAACGTAGGGATCAGCCCCATGCCATCTCCAATTTTGCTGCTTTCTATTCGCTTAGTGCTTCCTTGCTTACTAGATTAATTTAAGATAGGAGAAAGCTTGGATTTTTGTTCAAATGAATAGCTAATCTTCCTTGTTATCTTCGTTGCAGGTATGGGGATGGGGAGCCAACTGACAATGCAGCGATGTTCTATAAATGGTTCACAGAGGTTTGATTGCAAGTCTGCTGTTCTTGTTACCCTTTTATGCGTGCACTTTCTACTTTCTGATGATGGCCTCTTTGTTTGGTTGGAGTACAGGGGAACGAGAGAGGTGAATGGCTGAGTAATCTTCAGTTTGGGGTGTTTGGCCTGGGAAACAGGCAGTACGAGCATTTTAACAAGGTTTGTTTGTGCCTCTACATTGATCTGATGCTTATATATGCACTCCAATTTGTACACTTAGGTTTTCTTTTCCAATTTGTTCCAATTGAAGGTTGGAAAGGTGGTTGACCAACTCCTCACGGAACAAGGTAACTGAAGTTTGAGTTACTCCAATACACTATCATTTCATCTAGATTACTTAATCTTAATTTTGTGTGTACTGTGTGTTCATGCTTACTCAAGAACTGTATGTCACTAATCATTGTCAGAAATTCTACTGTAAGGGTACAGGTTAAGGGATGGTTGGGATGCAACTTATGTAATTTGATTATGTTCTTTGTGATGTGCTCTGAAAAAAAATTGTATTTTATCAGGGACTCAGGGTGCTTTGGTACTAGGCTGACATGCTTTTAAGACTTGAATGCTATGATCCTTTATTCCTTTTGTGGCTCCTTCCTTTTTTATACCTATATTCTGTGAGTGCTTTGGACTCAGAAGTGGAGCTTTTAATGTACTGTAACTAAATGAAATCAAATGAGATCTATCTCAGATAGATATGAACAATATGTTAACAGTGTAATGATTTTCCGTGAGATATTGTAGGTCTGGTCACATGTTTTTTCCCAGTTTTGTTGTGTTCTTTATCATTTGGTGGTGGTTAACTAACTTTTGTCCACATATCTTCCAGGTGGAAAACAAATTGTTCCTCTTGGTCTTGGAGACGATGATCAATGCATTGAGGATGACTTCAATGCATGGTACGTACTGTAGTGAGCTTAACTTTGCTCTCAACTTTGAACTCAGGCATCGATGCATACAATTATCGATTTGAATTATCTTCTGTCCACTGTTCTTATTTGTTCACATCTTTTAACATTGACCTCAACTTTAGACTTTGACACTTACAAAACAAAAGCTAATGCTTTGGTTCTTCAACTAAAGGAAGGACCTCCTCTGGCCAGAATTGGATAAATTGTTACGCGTTGAAGATGCTACGTCAGCAGCACCAACTCCCTACACAGCTGCAATTCCTCAATATAGAGTTGTATTGGTCAAACCAGAGGAAGCCATGCATATGAACAAATCTTTTAGTCTTAGCAATGGTTGTGCTGTACATGATGTTCAGCACCCTTGCAGGTATGATATTGTTGCTTTTATGTGCCTGGGCTGTGGCACTGGTTGTGGTATGAACAAACTCTGATCATGCTTTCTTTCAGAGCAAATGTAGCTGTACAGCGGGAGCTTCATACACCAGCTTCTGATCGATCCTGCATTCATTTAGAGTTTGATATTGCAGGGGCTGGGCTGACGTAAGCATATTCAGTGATCTTGATTTTTTAGTTTCCAAACTTAGGAGTTGGCAAACCGCAGGCATGGTTAGTTTATTGGTCTTCAGACTGCTGATGACACCCATTTTTCTTACCAGATATGAGACTGGAGATCATGTTGGTGTATATGCAGAAAATTGCATTGAGACTGTAGAGGAGGCAGAAAATATGTTAGGTTATTCACCAGATACCTTTTTCTCAATTCATGCTGACCAAGAGGATGGCACTCCACTTTTTGGGGGATCTTTGCCACCTCCTTTCCCATCTCCCTGTACAGTGAGGACTTCACTTGCCAGATATGCTGACCTTCTGAGTTCACCCAAGAAGGTGAACCTTGTGCAGATTTAACTTGTTGCATTCTTTATGCATTTCTTGGCAGGCTTTTCTTCATGAATATTTGTATTGATGTTATTTTGTTAATTGGTTGATGCAGAGTGCTTTAATTGCTTTGGCTGCCCATGCATCTGATCCCAAAGAGGCTGAGAGGCTAAGACATCTGGCATCTCCTGCTGGAAAGGTTGGTTTGTAATATAGGCTGTTACTTTCTGATGTTGGCATTGTTTCTCACATGAGCTTCACTGGGCAGAAGGAGTATTCCCAATGGATAGTTGCAAGTCAAAGAAGTCTATTGGAAGTTATGTCAGAGTTCCCATCAGCAAAGCCTCCACTTGGTGTCTTCTTTGCAGCTATTGCTCCTCGATTGCAGCCAAGATACTACTCGATATCTTCCTCACCAAGGTACCTTTGTCTTAGAAAGAAATAATACCCCTTCTAACCTGAGTAATTTGACCTGTTAGTTTAAAGTCATTTTATTACATTGCTGCAGGATGGCTCTGACAAGAATTCATGTAACATGTGCACTAGTGTATGGGCCAACCCCTACTGGAAGGATCCATAAAGGAGTTTGTTCTACTTGGATGAAGGTATGCTGGCCCTTGTCTTTTCATAGTTAAAAGGCAATCTGTTTCTATATTATGGTTACTATGGATTCTGCATTTCTCTTAGTTGATTGTTAGAAATTGAATACAACAATTATAACTTGCTTTGATGCCTTCATTATCTCAACCCAACTTTAACAGGTTAAGCAAACCTGTTTCTTTCCCCCTTTGAATACTCCACGCTGAATGCATAATTTCCCAAGTTTCTTCATGTAAAAACAAGCTCCAGGTTAATATTTATCAATTATCATTATAAACTTACCCTGATGGCTGTGTCAGTGGCATTAAACAGCTCAGTCTATTCAATGGTGCAACCTTCTATTACTCCCTGAAAAGTATATACTAGATCTTTTCTACAGCAATATGAAAGATTTCCTAGAGTTCTTGTCATGTATTCTCCGTGTTTCCATGCATACATGATTACTGAAACTTTATATTTTCTAAGGAGAATCCTTTTCTTTATCTTTGAAGGAGCATTTCACTCTGGAGTTTTATTTCAAAATCCTAAATCCTAATGATTATGCATGCGGTCAAGCATTAAAGTTTAAACTTTCTTTGAAATGTTTGTAATGATCATGTCATCCAGTAAACATTTTAGTCTGACTGTCGTGCACACAGAACTCAACTCCCTTGCAAGAGAGCCAAGAATGTAGCTGGGCTCCAATTTTTGTGAGGCAGTCAAACTTCAAACTGCCTTCAGATCCTACCGTGCCTATTATAATGATAGGCCCTGGGACTGGTCTTGCACCTTTTAGGGGCTTCTTACAGGTTCATTTTCCCCTTGGTTACCCCTTTCCTCAAACATTGACTCTTAAATAGTTTCACTTGAATATATTATGCATTTGGCACTGGCAGGAAAGATTAGCTCTGAAAGAGACTGGTGTGGAAGTAGGCCGTGCCATCCTATTCTTTGGGTGCAGAAATCGCAAGATGGTATGACTCAAATTTCTACTCTATTCATATTTTGAAGTTCAGGAGAAGTTTAGAGAATCTGTTGGTCATAGTTATTCTTATAAAACATAGTTATTAACAAATATAATGCACACATGAACCTTATGAGAGCTCTCTTAACTTCCAGGATACTTTTCTGCATTGTAGTTTACATGTTGGAAACTATCTTATAGGTGATTGGCAAAACTAGAGGACTTCCTAGCCTCTTAAAAATTTCCCCTTACCAATGTTTTCTTTGTTCAGGACTTCATATACGAGGATGAGCTCAGCAATTTTGTTGATACTGGTGTGTTGTCTGAGTTGATTGTAGCCTTTTCTCGTGAGGGTCCTACAAAAGAGTATGTTCAGCACAAGATGGCAGAGAAGGTATGTTGATCCTGTTTTTTTTAATCAGCTGTAGCGCTTTATTTCCTTTTTTCACCTTAGCTCTGTAATATTTCCAGGCCCCCGAGATTTGGAGCATCATTTCTCAGGGGGGTTATATTTATGTCTGTGGTGATGCCAAGGGCATGGCTAGAGATGTACACCGCACACTACACACCATCGTGCAGGAACAGGTATTTTTAGCTTCACAAAGTTTATCATTCTGTCACCACCTTGATACCTGATAGCTTCGTTTTATTTGTCGGGGAGGATGAAGTGATGCTCTAGCTCTATAAAAATGCACTTTCTGGATTAGTGGTCAAAACAAATCAAGGCTTTTCATTTGCTTTCACAAGTAAAAAAACTGTTCCTATGTATTTATCACCTCATTTGCTTTTACTAGTAAAAAAAACTCTGTTCCTTCGTAATTATCACCTTGCCTCTTTTTAGGCAGGCATTATGCAGTAGTAATTGCGTGAAGTTCCAATGTTCCATGGATGCTCATCTAGCTTGCTTTCATTGCCACTTGCTGAATGTTACCTCGAATTTTCAGGGTTCTTTGGATAACTCAAACACAGAAAGCTACGTGAAGAGTCTGCAGATGGATGGGAGATACTTGAGAGATGTTTGGTGACAAAATCCATCCTCACAAGCTCACCCTCTTGTGTTTCTGCCAAAATCCACTACTTAAACCCTTAAATACAACCGGATGTGCACTGTACGGAGTTAGTGAAACGCCTAAATTGCATGGGAGAAAATAGTCCCCTGATTGCAGGCTGTGGTGGGAAATATACCTGGGATGTAGGATTTATCAGATTTATACGAAGCTTAGTAGGATTATTCAAAAATAGGACTGCAGCCGAGCTATTAATTATTTGTTCAAGAAATCATTGCTGTGATTTCTGAGACTAGACCTAAATAAAAAAGCAGGCATTTCTTTGCCATTTAGCACCTTAGAGGTTACAGCAACTTGTCAACATTTGCACCTTTTTTTGGTTTGGTTCTGGTTTATTCTATATATATATATGTGTGTGTATGTATGTACCACATTGTTGGAGGTAGGGACGAAAACGGATCGTTTACAGACGGATATCAGTGATGTCATCTTTTTTCATATCTTATTTAGATTCAGATTCGGATTCGAATACTTCGGATATGGATACGAAACTGGATATCATCGGATACGAATATGGTTACGGATATTTACTAGATATCATCAGTAATATAATTCTTGGCTCGTAATCACAAAACGAATATGGAGCTGGGTGGCTTGGATGTGGCCAAGTGGGGATGGGGAAGGGTTGAGTTGGCTTAGGATTGAAAGGATTATCTTGAAGTAAATCAATGCTTATGAATAACTTGATAAACTTAAAAGAGTCTATATGATATTTATAACTTGGTTTGAGCTTAAAAATTTTTCTACACTCAAAATTTAACATATCTTATTTCATGTAAAAAATTT
>KE371352.1:301324-311664 GCA_000418225.1 Zizania latifolia
GATTTAGAGTTATATCAAACATGGTCTTAGTATATTATATTAGTGTTTAATGTATTAAATTGATCATATTTGTATCTTTTTAAGTCTAACATCTAAACTTATATTATAGAAATCAGTTTACAAAACTAGCTTGTCTATCTCTTTTCGAAAGTCGGAATGCTTCTGAGAATCTTAGCTTCCCGAGGCTGCTGATTTGAAAATGGTGGGACAAATAGCTTGTCATTCTACCAGCTGGAGTCAAGAAACTCCAGTTTTGTCATGGCACCACGATAGGTCAATGGAGCGTGGAGTCGTCAACCATCAGGCCATTACGATTCTTTGCAACGATCGTCGGAGTACTCTTTTTTTTTCCTTCCGACGAGCGAGCCATGATGAGATGTCGACGGATGCTGATCGACTACGTTTCCACTGCGAACCCAACATTGACTGAAAAGCTCACTTGCTCGATTGATGTATTGGACTTGTTCATCTCGCCTTCGACGTGTCGATTAGCTGCAACGTACAACTCTACAAGCTAGGCGATCCAATTAGCTAGCTGAACTGACCAAATTAATAGTTGCTTGCGATTTGCGAACTTTACCCTGCGATCTCTAGCTACTACGATTTTGCTAGAATTCAACAGCTTTCGCTACTACACAAAATGGCTTTCTAGACGCCTAAATACACACGTCATCTTGAAAACCGTCACAACGAGTAATAACAATACGGTTTTAATTATGAAAAACACCATCCCAAATTAGCCGTCCCCTCTCCTTAAAAAACCGTCTGTACAAAAATGATCCAAACATATAAAACCGTTTGTACAAATATGATCCAAATAAAACCGTTTGTAATACTTGAGTAGAACCATTTGTAAATGGAATATGTTGGATCTAATTTTGATCGTTAGATTTGACCACGCCTCAACTCTTCACTTGCCTACAAATGAAGTCTGAATATTTTTGTGCGTGTGATAGCTTCACAGACGGTTTGGGTTTAGGGCTATGTGCACTATGTGTACTACAAACGTCTCTTTAGCCGTCTGTATTTCTCGCTAATTATGATAGACATATATGATTAGTTTGTAAACTATCTTAATGACAGTTGCAAACCATATGTAATGGTTGTTTCTATATTAGTGTTTGTTTGGGCCAAAAACAAACTAGCTAGGGACTATGGCAATCAATGATTCACTAGCTAATATCATCACTAATGACTAGCACATTAGCACATTAGTGATGGACAATAGTTTCTATCATCTCTAAAAACTAGATCATTATTGATGGATAGAGACTTGCCCATTATTACTAATGTTCTAGTTATTAGTGTCAGATATTTATTTATCATCATTGTTATTAGTGACGCGATAAGAGTAATATGTGTTATACCCAATACTATTGATCTTTATGGTCCGTTAGTAAAGACCCTTTCGGAGGTAGTATCAGGGCATGTTTGAGAGAAATTTAGATTATAGTCCGAGAAGCAACTGTTAAGTATCTAGCTGGTGAGAATCTAGAGAAACTAATATTTTATAGTTGTTGGATTATAATTTATTTTTATATTCTGTAGCTATTAAGTTTTACAATCTAAAATCAGAATCTACACCATTTAAAAGCTACAGCTACTAGATACTATAGCTCAATCAATCACCATGCATGGATGCTTATCCTTTCACTTGCGTCGGCTATACGTACGATCGAATCTCATATGGTCACCGCAAGGGTACATGCGTGCATCATCGCTTGTGTCACCATGCTTGCGTTGCAGTGCTCGTGCATGCTGCAGCCAGTAAGAACCTAGATACCGACCGGCAGATGCATCGATCAGCAAGCAATTCAGAATGTGCCTGCATTATGCAAATATATATGTGAAACCGTGTCGGCTAGCTATGCATATGCATATATGGTACGGTAGATATTTCAGATGTGACAGCAGCCTGCAGATCATGTACCATGCATATATGGATCTGTGCAAAAGAGCAAATTAAAGAAAATGTATGAATTCGCCTACCTAGCTCTTACATGCATCCATGCCGTTCTTTCAACAGTACCGATACCACGTCTGCTCCTGAACGGAGCCTGAGAGATTGGTTACTGATGTTAACACTTTGGTCCTGTCTAGAAAAGCTTGAATTATGAAAAGAAACTGCTCCTTCCGTGCCATAATATAACAATCTAATATCGGATGTGATATTTTATAGTATAACGAATTTGGACGGTGACACTATTTCATAGTAGTATGTATTTAGCTAACCATCTAAAAAAGCCGGAGTTCTTCAGTTTATGGATGATAGTCTATTTCAAGATTCTATAAAAATATATAGATTGTTAAATATGAACTATTTAGAAGAATATAGATTTTCAAGTAACTGCAGTTGCTAGAATTTTTCTTGAATAAGGCCTAGGCTAGCAAGAGAGATCAAAGGCATATAAGTTAACACTTGTATAGCTAGCTACCAAATTAAGCTGCATGCATGGCCAAATTAATTTCTCAGGAAGGGACGCACATCTGAATATCTGGATCGATCATACGTATATATGTCCCGGTCATGCACATGCATCTTCAGTTCCAAATGTATGTTCAATGCACTTTCCTTGTGCATCTTCTCAAATTTCAACCACCCTACCTAGCATACCTAGCTTCTGTCTCATCTCCATCAGCTGGCCTTCTTTTGTTTTGTTCTACAGCACACGCGTCGATCGGTTGAGCTGATTGATCTCCATTTCTTCAATGCATCTGCAGAGTGCAGACAAGATTAATCAATCAGTTTAGTGATAGATCTACATCTGTGTGTATATATCAGAGTTGAGTGAAGTAGCAAGCCTGCAAACGGATGACACGCGTTGCAATTTTAACAACCAGGACAAGACACGGAAAAATTATGTGTATGTAAGGATATCTAATATATTGACGTCACATAAAAATTAAAGTAATCTGACTCTACTCCTCTGGCCCATGGCACCATTGCCTATATACCCGATGCACGAACATCGTCACCTGTTGTCGGTGTTGGCAGCGAAACAAGGATGGCCGCTGATATGGCTGGCGAGAGGGGCACCGTTGACTGACTCAACAAAGATGATAGTCAAAGAGTGTAGGCGGTAACACTCTAACGTCATCAGATTATATATATCTGTTTTTATATGACTGTTTTCACGTGACGTTAATATTTTATTGTAAGGACTTTGAAGTACATCCCACATAATTTTTTCCCAGGACAACCCATCAGCATCAGGTAGCTCACTATCTTTATATAGAGTTGGAGGCTCACACCGCTATGTACGTGAACTCTTGAAGTACTTAGCTTGGCTAGCTGACACTAACAAACAAGCTAGCTGCGTACCTAGGTAGGCCATCGATCGATGGAGAGAGAGCCAACAGAGGAAGTTCATGGCGGCGTCAACCTCGACCTGCGCCTGGAGGCGTCGCCGCGCCGGCGTCCCGCCACTACCGTCGCTGCCTCCGCCGTGGACCACCGTGAGGCCTTCTCCTGCAACTACTGCCACCGCAAATTCTTCAGCTCGCAGGCGTTGGGAGGCCACCAGAACGCGCACAAGCTCGAGCGCACCCTCGCCAAGCGCAGCCGGGACATCGCCGGCGCCGCCGCCTCGCAGTCGTCGTCGTCGTCCCCAGCGCAGTCGTCATCCCAGGCTATCTACGTGTTGGACGCCGCCGCCGGCGCAGCGCGCTTCTGGACGCCGTATCGAGCCATGGCTGTGGCGGAGGTCGACGCAACGGCACCGCCGGTCGACGGTGGGTGCGGCCGCTACGGACATGGCCGGAATGGGGAGGAAATCGACTTGTCGCTGAAGCTCTGAGCTGACGTGATCATACACACATGAATGAAGTCTAGTACGTCATGCATGCGTAGCTAGCGTTGAACGATTGATTAATTGTTGCATCTGGAACACACGATTGATTTCCAGTGCAATTGTTTGATCAGCTAATTAATCCATATAGCCCTATATAAATATATATATAGTTCAAGAAATAACCCTTTAATCCAGTAGTTAATCGCCTTGATCTATAAACATGTACGTGTTGATTTATGAGATGAGCATATATAACCCAGGGCGCGAATATACAATTAATTAAATTGATCAGTGTGTATGGCCGGAGTGTGTATAGATATGCACACACCGGCTCTAATTCATGGTCATTCTTGTGGTCTTGTGTATCAAGCTGTTCATCTTGTATTTCCTTTTTGTCACAGGCGAATTTATCTCTGATTCTTTATAAAAAATGGTCATATTAATGACCTGATTAACATTCACTAGATATTATGAACTTGAACTAAAGTGGGTGCAGATATATAGGGCCCTATATGTTTGGTATAACTTCGGTTTTAAGATCTATATTGAATATAGAGTTTTATGATAAATTAAAATAAAATAAATTTTTATTTTTAGTTGAAAATAAAACTACATGTTCAATTAAATACTTTTAATCCATTCATATATATTCTTAAAAAAGTAAAAAAATCTTAAATTTCATGAATCTGTCATCATATGGACCTACGCTCCTGGCTGCTGTTTTCCGCTTTAATTTTGGTCTCAATTCCCAAAGTTTCATAGGTAGCTTTTTTTTTTCCTGAAGATTGTATTAGCTAGCAAGAACACCAAGTGCATATATATATATATATATCAAATTTCTTCTGTCAATCACAAATTACTCAGTAATAAATTATTAAATTAAAAAAGGTCATCGAGCTGCTGCTGACTGCGCTGTACGCGTTGTTGCTTAGATAAGTAATGTAATTACTATATATACATATTCATTTGCTTATGATCTTGCTAATTAACCTGAGACTACGCTAGCTTCTTGGAAGTTGCTTGCTCTGCTGCAAGAGTCTTTACTTGCCAACTCCTAATGGCAAAAGCTAGAGCTTTTTCAACTTTTACCAGACATGAACCCTAGCTAGCTACCAGCTGCTAGCTTACATCGATCGATCGGTCGATTTATCAACACGTACTGAGCTCACCATCGATGTGTCACCATTCTA
Source organism: Zizania latifolia (assembly GCA_000418225.1). Taxonomy (NCBI): domain Eukaryota; kingdom Viridiplantae; phylum Streptophyta; class Magnoliopsida; order Poales; family Poaceae; genus Zizania; species Zizania latifolia. The sequence continues at coordinate 306,306 of KE371352.1, forward strand.
CCGCATGCACGTGTACATAACTATAGCCCTATTTCATATTATAAATCATTTAACTTTTTTAAACCAAATTTCTCTGCCTTGCACCTAATCTATAGAATAAAATATTGGCATCTACAATATCTAATATATATCCTATGAAGTCATATTTTATGATAGATTTAATGACTGCTAATTTGAGGTTACAGGTATTGATATATTTTTTCTATAAAAATAGTTAAAGTCAGAGAAGTTTAAACACATATAAAATCGAACGAACAGCAGATTAACTGATTAGATGTTTACCAACCCAACCCAACCCAACTCCAAACCACGCATATGCACAGTGCAGTAGTGAATGCTTTGTTGACACACAATTACTCTTTTCACCCAAGTCGTCCTGCTTCACGCGTCTGCTATGATCGGCCGCAAACTGCAACTTAACCGGGGAACATGATTAAACCTGCAGTGTACTGTTGCTATACACGACGTATTTTCAACGACAGATGCTTAGAGCGTGATCAGACTGATCGATCGATCGATATATGCAGCTAGCTAGCTGCTTGCATATTGCTAGAGTTGATTTGACCTAATGTGCTACGACAACCAACACGTCAATGATAAAAGTAGTTGATTAGGGAAGTCCAACACGTTTTTATATCTTCCATGTTATGGAGAAACTAGCTCTATACTTAACCATCTCAATGTACATTGCTAATTCAATACATTAATTTAATAACACTAATTAATTTCTTATCATGCTTTAGATGTTGCATATAAACCAAGCTTGTTAATACCATTTCGGTGACCATTCTAGTTTGGCTCTTTGAATGAAATGTTTCGATACCGGTGTACCGTTTCAGTGTCTAATAAAATAATTTAAATATATTTAAAATATATATCAATATGATTAAATATGATATATTTGAATACGTTGATATCTCAAATATAATATATAACTTGAATACAATATAATATATAGCTTAATATAAGTAATATGTAACACATATCTTAAAAAAATTCAAAATATAATTTTGACTAGAATGGTCGGTATGGGCCGGTATTGGCTGGTATGAGACCGATATTGACCGGTATTGAAACCAGAATGGTATGCCACTCAATATGTACCGGTTTGAGTGACGGAATGGTACATACCGGCTATTCTAACCGGTACCGGAATAGAATTGATAAGCTTGATATAAACTAGTCATTAATAACAAATTGATATTGCCAATCAAATGGTACAAACTGCTAATGCCTGGCAATAGTTCATGCAGTTCAGGTTTCAGACTTCTCAGACTGAAAAAAAAAGGAGACGAAAGAAGAAACGGGTCGAGCTACCGTGGAACAGAGATGCTGAGGCCCACAATCTAGCATATTAATATATGGTGTGAACAATATCTGTGTGAATATTAACTGCGCGATACTGCCGTTTAGCATATTAGTATTAGTTTAGAGAAAGATTAGGTTACATAAGATTAGATTGAGTTGTAATCTATTTTTTAGATTTTAGAGATTAGCTCCTTGAGAGAGAGGTCTCTATTTCATTAAACAACAAAAAATTAGCCTAATCTCTTCCTCACGGTCATCATCTTAGACTAAGGTTCTTCTCTCGTCTCGGTGGTCGACGTCGTCCGACTATCCTCCTCTTCCTGACATATGAGCATATGTTCTCCAAACATGTTCTAAAATTGCATGACAGTCAATATAACGATTTCTAGACAGTTCATGGTAAAAGCACAACATTGGAGGGTACGGGGTTTGAGTATAAATCACACATGGAAATTTATAAATAATTCACTGTGGTAATCAGAGGTGAATGACCCCACCCCAGAATCAAAAAGGGCGCTCTTGAATTCTGGCAGGACATAGGATACACTTGGTTACAATTCATCAGTGAGACAACATTTCAACCCGTCAGTGAAGTCCGATGAATTCAACGACGGCGTGCCTTAACTCGAGATTTGCTTCGGTCAATTAAAGCACAACCGACAGAGGCGGAGTCAAACATATATCACACCTAGTAACGAGTGTGACTGATCCAACTATTCTTCACTAATTATTCAAAAAATTTAAAGATTTTTATACAATTTTCATAGCAATAAAGAGTTAGGGGTGGAGCTTGAGCGCTAGCCGTCCCACCCCTGTCTCCGCCCTTCTGTATCAATGAGTTAAAATGCCAAACATGGAATAGCCTGTAACAATCTCAACCTTTTCAATCCTGCAATTGACACAGTAAAACCATACTCTCAACACAGTAGAATCCCCGGCAAGATTCTAACTGCTGGCCTGCTGGCTGTTGCTTCAGAAAAAAAAATACTTTGTGGCAATGAGAGAGAATGATACATATGATGGTAGCCAGATACAACTTTCAGACTAGTCACTAGTTCTAAAATTGCTTCTATAATCCCACCAAAGTGGAGGCAATCATATCCTTTATTGCAATTTAGTTGTACAGCTAACTATTTCTTCATACATGGTGAAGTCGGATCAATCAAAGACATGCATTTGGTTCATGATGCCAACAGTTAAAACCCTGCTTTCAGGACAGCCAGTTTGTGTTTCCAATCACCCTGAACCTGAAATTCATAAGACCAAAGGTCAGAAGATAATTTCTCACACAGAAAAAAAAAAGATAAAATAGCAGGTGTAAGCATCATTCAACATGCTTTCTTACAAAGAAGATCACACTTCAGTGGGTGCTTCCAAGCAGTACTTTAAAATGATAATTGAGATGCATTTGAAGACGGGAGCGTTTCAAAGTTCAGACTAGTTTCAACTTTTGGCACATATGCTAATCCTAATTTGGTTTGCTTCCCTACTTTTATCAGTACAAAGAAAACAAAATTGCTCTAACATAGCGTGACCGGACATCTTGATAAGATCTGGATTATTAGGGTATTCAATCAAATCAGAAAGACAATCACAGGTGCACTTAAACATCTGTAGCCTGATAGGGCCAAGTAATGCTTTTCTAGAACACTTGTAAGCTCGATGATGGATGGGGCCAATATACAATCAGAATCAAAATGTCCATAGCAAATTGTTGTGTATCCATGGCCTAATCCATTGTGCTATAGCAATTCATATCAGCTCAGTTGATTGTTCATTACAGTTTTATTACTAAGTTGACTAATCCTTTTTATATAACATTTGTACACTAATGTAATTTCAGTAACTTGTGCTTGCAACATGGAGGATCATTCTGCTGAGGTAACCTGTAATTGTATTTTTTTTTGCAATTTACTGCATGCACTACAATCAAAACCCTGTAATATACTAAAACACCATGTATTTGCATTATCTCACAAATATAATACCGTTCTGTATTTCAGCCCATGCATACACAGGACAACCCTTAAAATTTTGAACTCAGACCATCTAGCTCATAATTACACTACAAGAAACTCAGCAGGATGGAATTTACTGTTCTATTAATAAATTCCAGACATGGCAAATGCCAAATACTTAGCTTCGAATTGCTTCAAAGATTTATATTTTTAGCTAATGCCAGAGTGACAGAGCTAATGCCAGAGTGACAGGGTTGGCAGTTATGGAATGTAAATAGCTACATATATCCCTATCAAGTTAACTGTGACCAATTTATCGGGAAGATGTCGTGTCGGCACTAACCATTTTCGCCTTTCTTAGTGAGATTGTTCACTTCAGCTGTTACAGACGAGCTACCACCAGTCTTGGTGCTGCACTCCTTTAATCTCTTTGCGAAAAGCTTAGCAATCTGCAAATGTGTCTTTGCCATTATCTCTGTCCTCTTGAGCTCCATCTCACCCTTTTTAATCTCAGCCTCAACCCTCATCCTCTCTGTCTCCCTGTACATGTCCATTCTTGCACGCTCAATCTTCAAGAATGAGCTAGCCAGCAACTCTATGCTCTTTGCTATGTCAAACTCTGTGTTCTTCCTCTTCTTGGACAGGTCCCAGACCTTGTCCACCTCCTCTGCATCCTCGTTCGTCTCCTTGATCCTCGGAGAGCTCACATTGGCATCACTTTCTGCAGCCCTACCCTCCATCTGCCCGCTGTTGTCAACCTTCTCCAACTTCTCTTGGACAGAGCCGTTTGCATATGCATTCACCAAATCAGAAAGTGCAGCTGGCACTGCGTCGGCCAACTGATTAACAAAATTTGCTTCGACCTCGATCTCTGCCTTTGCAGGAGCTCTCAGGTCTATGCTGTTACTCAACTCTGCTTGCACCTGGCCGGAACCGGCTGGGCCTTTGAGCAGCCCGTCCATGCGGGCAAAGAACCGCCATGAGGGGCCAGCGGCATCTGGACCAGCGCGTGCCGCGGCGGCGGACTCCGCCCTGTACCTCTTCTTCATCGACTCGATCTTGTTCTTGCACTGGTTGGGCGTCTTGGCCGTGCTGGTCCCGGGCTTCCCCGTGGTGCTCTCCGAGGCGCAATGGGCGGACACCTCGTGAGCAATGTCGACCCAGTCGCTCCACTTGAGCTTGGCGCGGTTCCGCAGCAGCCACTTCGCCTCGTACGCCTCCAGCAGCCGCATGATGCCGCTCTCGCTCCACTCGTCCCGCTTCTGCGGTGGCGCCGCCGCCAACGGCGCCGCGTCGGCGTCAGCAAGGCCATCCATTGGGGAGCTGTAGCAGGAAAAGAACACCAAATTCTGCAGCTCAGGCAGGAGAACTGGAGTGGAATTGTGTCATCCACATGGGGATCTCTCTTGAGACGAGGCTACCACCAGAGACTGAATTGGCGCAAGATAGATCGCCGTGAAGCTTAAAGCTTACTAATCTATTGGTCAAACAGAAAGATCACAGCAAAGAGAGGTTCTCCGAAGCTGGACGACCAGTAATGGCAGAAAAGGAGGAGACCCTTTTATGCCAAGGACCAAAGAGAGGAATTTTTGGAAGAAGAAAGCTTGCTAGATCAAAAAGGCAGACTCCCTCCACTGTTTATGCTGCCACAGCCGGCGTGCTCCCGGAGGAATCGCTCCCAGAAAGATTCAGCTCAAAGAATAGAGGAAGGGAAACAGAGGTAAGCGGAGCAGTAACAACTAGGAATTTTTTGCTCAATCAAAAACACCGGAGAGGATGGCTGGGTGGTGCGAACGGCAGGATCCGTGCTGCGAAATGCGGGAAAAAGTTGGGAAGGGGAGAGGAATTCGGGAGGGGAAGGATGGGGCGGCAGGGAATCGGCTCGAGCTCGGGGGAGAAAGGTGGGAGAGAGGAGGTGGTGGTGGGGAAGAGGCGGAAAGTGGGAGACCCGAGACCGGAACGAGTCTGCCGTCCCCGGCAAGTCCACCACCAGCCGGCAACCGCCAAGTGCGCGGCGGGGCAGGTGGTCCGCGTGGCAGCGACGCGGGGGCGGTGGACCGGGCGCAGCAGGGGAGATCCGGGTGGTGGAGGCG
>KE371352.1:311909-325183 GCA_000418225.1 Zizania latifolia
GAGTGGTTCCCTCGTTTTCCACGGCACCGGGCGCGGGAGGACGGGCGAGACAGCCAGGCAGCCGCGGTTGGTGACCGTGACCTCTCCTCTCCTCGGCCTCGGCGGCATCCACCCACGCGCCACCGCGCTTTTGCCTTTCGGCTTCCATTTGTCCGCGGTTGGTGGGCGGCGGCCACCTTTTCCTTCCCCAGCAGCCAACTCGAAGGGATTTACACGTTTGCCTACAAAATTTGAAAATTAATAAAAGAAATAGTAATAAAAATAGCAAAGATATAAAGAAACAATAAATTATATGACATTTTTATAAATTAAATTCCACGAGAAAAAGCAATTTATTCGCAACTATGAGAAAAGACAATTCCACGAGTACACTACTGCAGCTGCTAGTGGTGTAGTACACTAGTACCCCTATGATTGTTCCACCTGTTGACCATTGGAGTCTGGAGTTACCAGTGAGCAACAACTACTCCCGCTTCCTCCACTCCTACCCCTTCATGACCTGCAAAGTCAAGAATCAAATGGCCTCTCAAGCATGGTAGTATCACCGGATGTGCCGGAGTAATTGCAGTTGATGTGGTGCTTGCATATAATTGACAGGGGACAAGTGAAATATTTCAACTCACGCTAGCCACGGTTTGAGTCTGGAGTTGGCACGGCTAGGCAGGATCCGGCACTCCTCTCCTACCCCTTGTTGAAAAAAAAATCAGTAGGGTTGGCAGGTGGTACAATGATATGAGTATTGTACAGTGTACTAATCACATCAAAACTTAAACACTGGAGATTGGTACAGTCCATTGGTACTACAACTACGAGGTCTTTCATTCACAACACAACAGACCTATCCTTCACAAGCAATCTATACTTACCTACGGAGTATTTTAGAGAGCTTTTGGTATCAATCAATATTTCTATACAATATGTTTTAGAAAACTTCTTGTAGTATGGTTATATCTAAGATCTAAAACACTCTTAAACGGTATAAATTCTGATAGAAATAACTATAATCTAATTAGAAAACATTAGCTTCTATAGATATTCTCCCCAAACTAGTCTCTAAGCTCGTGAAAAGATGAAAGTCTTTTACCTGAATTCTTTTAAAGATGTCTCTAATCTTGGATCATACGGTGTATGCACGTATAAATTTGCAATTCTCCTGTCGAGGGATGATAACTGATGACCAGCACCCTAGTCATAGGCAGGCAGCATGAAGGCAGACCAAAACTCACGTTGCCCCAAGGAAAGGGCTCGAAGTTGCATCGAGAATATGCCATCCAAGTCAGTGCTGACTTCTGAGCACAAAGGAGTGTACCTAGATTAGGAAGGCTGGAGGACCGAGTGATACCCACAGCTCAATCGAGACACTCGGAGGAGACGTCCAAATCAAGCTCCTCCATGCACAGCAGCAGCAGGACAATTCGGGTATATTTGATAAGCTTCCGATAACTATAATTATTCTTAAATCTAAAACACCTAAACGATTTAAATTCTTACTTTAAATTATAAAACTCTTACAAAATCTATAAACATAGTTTCTCTATATTCTTACTAGTAGATACTCTCAAAATCTAAAGTTTGTCAAGGAGACATGAACATTCTCTTCCAACCTGCCGATCACTATGCTGTCTGCTTTAACCACACGTTCCCCATTCAGTCCCCCGGGCTTCAAAATACTGCTACTCAGCTCTGAGAATTGAAATTACCCCGTCCTTTGAGATGCCCTGAAACAGTGCCGGCACTTAGTGTCTACTTTCTACCATTTCATACTTAAATCATTGTATGCACACTTGGTGGCGCTTAGTGGTCTCTGTCCAGCATTTCGTACTGAAATTATTGCATGCACATTTGGTTTCTATCATGCATTTCGCACTGAAATTTTTGGATGCGGTAACAGGAATCCTAGTGATGTGGGCCGTTCATGTTGATAGCCTCCTTCATGGAAACAGGAGGACCGAGCAGATCAGGAAATGTGTGCATAATTTAGCAACTTGTTAACTTCTTTTCTTTTGGAAAACAATCAATGTATAATACTGTGATTTGTCAGGTGAGATGCCTGACTGTTCACTTTACATTCACTGTCTTAACAGCCATATATAATACATTCATGAATGTCATAAGCTCTGAATAGAAGCTAAAGCACAGATAAGCTGAAGTTTTGAGTACAGTGATAGTTTCAGCTTTCAATACTCAACAGAAATGCAGCGCAGTAGGAGTAAATTTTGAACACTGGGCACCTGAAGTAGAATTTTGAAAAGAAGAGGCACCTGAACCAGACAAGATTGAACGAAAATCGATCGTGATGCAGACTACGGCTGCTATCAAAATTCACAAATGCTGTTCGTAGCTCCCAGAACCTAGATGTAGTTGCAATGTCGAAATTAAGGTCTCGAATTGTCGTCTCTCTCGCGGTGGAGGGGAGAAATGAGAGTGAGATGCCGTTTTTGTTCAGGTTCTCAGTGAGTTTTGCTGTAGGGAACGAGCGTTTCAGCTCTCCTAGTACACTTCAGACAACCAGAGCAATGAGCATAACAAACTTTCCTGCACATCTGAACATGTGACAAAACATATCATATTTTGAAAAGGTGAGGCTTTTAAGATCGTTTTTTCTGCTTTTGCTGTACTCAAGCTGAAAGCTACAAGACGTGGTATAAATGTTAGTGCTCTGGAGATCAAGCATGATGTGCCATCTATTTTGGCATGAAAATCCCAGAAAACATTTCCATCATGCAGATATGCATAGTGACCTTCAAACATCAGGTTGCCTAAGCTATGAAGCCTACCTAAAATGTGAAACAACTGTGACATTACTAATAAGATTGATTGACCGGCAAAGTATATCAGGACTGGCTTATGAGGCAGCACTGACAGTACTGCAACCAAAATAATGAAGGAAAATCGCTCACATCATTTTGGTGAAGAAATTGGCGATAATTACAACAATATAACGCACTATATACAAACACCAATCATAGTTACTATCAACAACTTGTTTTCTTGAATCGGAATTACAAAATGGAGAAACCAGACCACAGTTTGAGCATTTAACAGACAGAAATAAGGAGTCGAGAGATCCAGATAAAAGTAAACATTTAGCACCAAAACAGATGGCTAGAGAAATTTAACACCGGACCAGATGACTAGGTACAACTGTTTCAATTTTACGCACAGCGACATATCGAAAAACCCAGATGACGATGCCAGATACCAATTCAACTTGGCTGTTCCCGATATAGCATAGATTTTGACAGATTTTAAAGTGGGCTAAGCAAGGGTATAGTATTCCCTCTGGTACTGGTCTGAGTCAAGGGCAATAAGTACATAAATTGCGTAGATGATGCCAGGGACATAGCCAAGGATGGTGAGCAGCAAGCAGATGCAGAACTCCATCTGTTTACGTCAAAATAAAGATCAACACTATTAGTATGATATCAAGAGTTAAAAAAAAGGATAGAACACAGAACTGTCAATGGTGTTATGAACAGGAAACATCACTGATTCATTTCAGATATATGCATGTGGTTTAACTTTGATATCAACATGAAGAAGGCAGAATGTAACATAGTCAAGAAAACTATGCCACTATCACTAGTCAAAATTCAAACACAATCTGCATGCTCTTTGCATAGCTCTTCCACTTGAGCTAAAAAAAATTGGCCTGGGGATGATAAGTTTTAAACATGGGCTATAATTCGTCCAAGTTTCAAATAAAATTGAAAGAGGCAGCTTATATGAACTTCTGACAAAATTTCAGTTTAGTCTGTTCGATTAGCAGCTGCGGATTGCATCAGGATCAGCATAAATCACAGATCACAACTTCACAAGTGAACAATAGTATTTTCATACTATGTACCATAACTCCAGATGAAAATGGGTCAGAGAGACGTCATTACAGGAAGCAGAACTATGTACAGTAAGTGCGAGGATGTCAACCCAATATTCAGAGGCGGCGGCGGCGGCGCATCGTTTGAAGCTCGAGGGCTCCCAAAATTCTCGGATTACTACTGCTTGGCAGCCAGCTACTCGACCCACCAGATCGCTAAATTCGCCTCCAAAATTCTAAATTCGGAACCAATCAGACAAATACGCCACGGATCCCAGATCCACCTAGCCGCGCGGAGCTACGTTGAGGAACGCGAGATCGTCGGGGGGCACGGAAAAAAAAGGGAGAGGGGACGTACGCTGCAGCATCCGAAGCGGAGGAAGACGCCGAGGGGCGGGAGGACGATGGCGAGCAGGATCTCGAGGAACGTGCAGCACCGACCGGACGCCATGGGGGGCAGGATCTCGGATCAGATCAGGCAGGGGATCGGGTATTCGGGTGGGAGCGATGAGCTATCTCCTCCTGCTGCCGCCGCTGCCGTGCTGCGTCCGCGACCGCGTGCGCTTCGTCTCGTCTCGTCCCGTCTCGTCCGGTCGCCTTGGCCGGTGGCGTCGCGGAGAGGGAAGAGTGGTGGGCCCCGCGGATTTTCTGGTCCTCACGTCGCCTTGCCGGGGCATGCACATGGCCATTTCACCGATAGGATTATTATAGTCTACCTCGTTAAAATGATTTTAATAAACTGGTTTTTAATATTTATAATAATTTAGAAAAATAAGTTGTAAGCGGTTTGATAAGATTATTATTAATATAAATTATTATATTTATATTTTAAAAGGCTATAATGCTCTCAAAATAAAGCTCGGAATGTTAATATTTAAGTATGAAACGATAATGGTTTGTTTTTATAAAATTGTAAATTTTATTTTAGTCTTTTTAGAATAATAAGCTAAAAAAGTTGGATTTCACTAATTTATCGGATTGTTATAATATGAGTTACAAATTATATTAGGTTGATCATAAGTTGTTTGTTTGTTTGCACTTTAAATCAATAAGTTGAATTATTGTAATCTCAAACTAAAATAAATGGATCTTAATCACATCGTTAGTTACTTGCTTATAGAGAATTTTAATCCTTCAATTCATAGTTTTCTAAATCTTTTAAAAAGTGAATTAATTGGACGAGGATAAAGAGAGAGTCATATTCGACATGTCAATACTGACAAAAATAGCAACAATGAAATTTCTAGTAAAAGGAAAATCCGTCGACTTTCTAAGTCGTGAGGGTAGCAACAAATCTCCACGATCCCAGCCCTGCCTGCTTGCCTGAAGCTGCATTAATCAGAAGCATGCAACGAAACAACCTGAAAGTCTGAACTCTGAAGATTAGCCAGCGGAAAGCAAGTCATAAAACTGGCTGGAAAAGCGACAGGTGTTCAGGGAAGATTGCTGTAAAGATGTCGAGATCTCTGTCTCTTTGATCTAATCGACTAGTTAGATGCATGCACACACGGCAGGATCAGTGTGATTCTGGTGAAGATTCAGGCCATATCCAAGTGCTCAGGTATGGGCATTTGATCCGAAATCTTCAGTGCTTGTTTTGTCAGTGTCTACTGTAACTGTGCTTCTTGCTCTGAAAGAAGAAAACCAAGAAGAGATTATGCTGAGCCACATGAGCATACCACGTACAGATAATCCTTCTGACATGAGTAGTGTACCAGCTTTGCCGATTCAGATTATGGAATTTTGTTGGAGATTAGCTGACGTGTGCCTGTCTTAAGGTCTCCCTTCATGGAGATTAATTAACAGGATGTCTGCATTTCTGCCGCCATTAAAAAGGCTGTGTGCCTGTGTAGTCTTGACAGGACGCCATGTGTAAATCATCTAGTCGCTTTGCTTACCAACTACATTAGCTTATATCAATCATATTTATCCATCCTCTAGACAGCTTATGACTAGCTTATAGCTTAAAAATCACAAGTTTTGTAATTATAAGTTGTCCAGAAGATAAAAAATGATTGTCTAAGTAAGTAATAACTAATAAGACTATGTTCGGTCTTATTAGTAGAAAAAACTTATGTTTTGAGTTTTTTTAATTTGTTTAGATCTTCACTTCACCTAATATGAAAGAGTATCACAAATAATAGTATTATCAATTAAACACTAAACAAAATAAGTCTTGAGCTTATATGTTAGAAACCGCTTAAAACATGACAACTGATTTTTCAGAGCTTTTGAAACAACATCTTATTTGAACCGTTAAACTTAAACTGATTTATAATTAAATCAAAACCGTCCAGAAGAGACTGTGCCTAGCTATTACATGAGATCAAATGTGTTGGACACATATTAATAGATCATTATCACGCCCAGATGTTGATTTTTGTTCCCTGTGCTACATTGCCACTGGTGCATTATTTGAGGCATCAGTTGGAGCAGGGGAAAAGATCTATGATAATATGTGGTGTTTACTGTTTAGCCACCTGGGGCTTAAAAGTTTGATGGTGACAAAACAGAACGGTACCTGTCAGCTCTACTGTTTATTCATAGATAAGCTGGTTATTTTAGCCGTGAGAAATATTAGATCTAAAGTTAAAGTTACACGTAGATTAAGAGTATAAGCTACGTCAAAAAACCCCTAAAAATATCAATTCACAGCATTGAATTTGGCCGGTGTAATATATGACCAAGGTCATGCAAGCTTTAATCTTTTTGGACACAAAGCAGGGTGCATTATCAAGATTAAAACTGACAGCATCTACGAAAAAAGATATTTCAATACTGTAAGAGATAAACTAGCTTAATATGCTGGGGATTCCATGTAAAAATACATGTTATGTATGCTCCGGTTCACAATTTCCTTCGATTTTAGTCGTCTAAATTTCAGAGCTCTTCCAACTTGTTTGGTTTGTATCTAACGAAATTTCGCGAAATCCGAACTACATAGTCATATAAGATATACTGTAGTAACACTAGAAATTTGATACTTGTATAACAATAGTCCTGCAGCAAGAGTTTGTGAAGAGAAGCAGGATGTTTGTCAGTTAGGGGTAGACAAAAAATAAACTAAAAGCCAAATCGAATTAAACTTTAATCCTATTTTAAATCGGTTTTATTTCAAGAATATCTAGTTTAGTTTTCAGACTTTAAAAACCAAACAATTTAGAATTTAGTCTTAATAAATTGATATATTTAATTGCGATATAATTTTAAATATTTGGTTAAAACTAAAAAAACGAATCAAATTTGTATTTCCTTAACCATTAGAAATTGAAAAAAACGATAACATGGATGGGACAGTGAATAGAAAAAGGAGATACGCAGATCTTCCGGAATACCCCCACCCCCTTGCCTTCCGCCTCTCCTACAAATACCCACCCACCCTCACCCACCCCGACTTTTCTCGGTTTCTCCTCTCCGCCACCGCCACCGCCCCTCGGCTCGCTGCAGCGTCCGCCGCCGCCGCCTCCTCCTCCGCGCTGTCGTGAGTACCCTCGTGCTTTGCCGCACTCCGCTCATCGCTCCTCCCCCTGTGATTCCGCGAGGTTTCGTGGGTGGCGCGGGGGATCGCGCCCGCCGCGGCGCCGCGTTACGCTTACGCCCCCGCCGTCGCCTCTCGCTGATGTGCTTTCGCGTTTGTAACGGTGCGTGTGTGTGTTTGGGGGCGGGTGGGGGGTTGGGCGTTGCGTTCTCTGTGGTGGCTGCAGGTGTTGGATTCGGTTGGCGCCGCGGCCTCATGGGGGTGTACCTCAGCACGCCTAAGACCGACAAGTCCTCCGCCGATGGCGAGAACGATCTCCTCCGCTACGGCCTCGCCTCCATGCAGGGATGGCGGACCACCATGGAGGACGCGGTATGTTGTTTTCTTCACTCGGACATTGGGTTCTGATTGACACTAGCTGTGTTTTCGGGTGAAATTCGCAGTTGTTCACAGTTTAGGTGGCGATTCTGTTGTATCGTGTAGATTTGCATGACGAGTTAATCAGCAAATTGCTGTTCTCTCCTGTCTGGGAACCGGACACCTAGAATAAATTCCTCTGCCAACGCCCAACGTTGGTGTTTTCCCTATATGTGATGAACTCACAATATCGTTTTATCATCTTGTCACTTGCATTGGGAGTCCAATACCAATACCGTGTCAGATAAATTGATCATGATGAACTATGACTGAAATTCGAGATCTACACTCCACAACTGGAGTTAGCTTGTTGATGATAAAGAGTTTTTTATTTGTTACACTGTTTTTTCATTTTGAAGGAATCAGCTTACCTGTTTCTCTTTAAAGGCTAATCCAGTGTGTAATTACATTGCAGCACACTGCTCTGCCACGCCTTGATGAATGCACATCTTTTTTTGGCGTCTATGATGGCCACGGAGGTAAATCTTCGTTGCTTTCGATCTGGGTCCATCTTACTGTTTTATTGCATCTTCAGATGCACCGACTACTGAATGTGGTTGACGCTCATCCATGGGTGATTGAATTTGTATCATCTGAACACTTTACAAATTTATCCATTTCTAATTGCAAATGATTGGTGCCTCCCTAGTGGCCTAGTTCCGATGGTATAAGTTATAACCTTAGCAAGGTAAATTAAACATCATCACCTTTCGGCAAATAGACTACCACAGAAGCGCCGTGCGCCTTGTTGATATTCTGTTGTAGTTAGCAGCATAGCACTGTGCTACTAATTTCACAGACTGCTTTTACATAAGCATTGAATTGGTTTTAGGTCATCCTTTTTGTTTGTACTATTTACCCTCTCCTGAAGGTTCATAACCTTCCAATTCACTGGGGCATTTGTATCTCCTGGTAGAGTTTATTGATAAAAGAGAACCCAAGGGACTGCTTGAATGGGAAAAAACTTCACTGGTGTTGCTAACTGTGGAATTGTCTCAGGTAAATATGCTTAGCATTGATTAGGTGTTATTCTCACACTGCGGAACTGAGCTATCTTGAGTTTGATTGTCCAGTATCCTAACAGGGCAATAACAGCCAAACAATCCAACATTTTCACATTTCCTTTTTAATTTTAGTTCTAAAAAAATACAACTGCATAGAGTACATTTAAATTGGCACATGTTTTATTTTTGTTAAAAGTTAATGTATTTTTATGTTGTCCTTTTATCCATGGCATGAACAGAACTCTTATCTGGTGACATGACAAACTATCATTTGTAATTCCAGGGAAGGCAGTCTCTAAGTTTTGTGCGAAACATCTACACTTGCAAGTACTGAAAAATGAGGCCTATTCATCTGGTGATTTGGCTACCTCTGTCTTAAAGTCATTTTTCAGGTATGTAGCATGCACCTCTTTTGAGCATGAAGTGCTTTTGGGTGAAACAGCAATGTACTTGGTGTTTTAATGAATATGCACCACATATTTTCCTTTCAGAATGGATGAGATGATGAAAGGGCAAAGGGGGTGGAGAGAACTGGCTGAGTTGGGTGACAAGGGACAAAAGTTTGCTGGCATGTTAGAGGGCATAATATGGTCCCCGAAACATGGAGATTCAGATAAACATGAGGACAATTGGACCGAGGAGGTAAAACTGCTAATCACGTTTTTCATAACAATCATTTTTGTTGGATCATGAATTTTAGGGGGTATCTTTTATGTCATGAAGCTTCAGAGTTATTCCTTGTTAGATCACACATTTGATGGGATAAAAACTACTTTGGTGCTAGCAATTCTGAATTCATATTTAAAGAGGTTTGGTTGAATCAGTGCTGTTCTTATGCAAGTGGATTGGATTGGGTAGGGCTTGGTCCTGCTTGTTTTGTTATTAGGGTTTCTGCAGGGAGGGATGTCTTTCTTAACAAACCTGTTTAAATTTTTAAGGGATGCCGTTCTCTAATAGTTATCTTAAAAAATATGAGACAAGTTATTGTCTACAACCATTGCTTCCAATACTTAGGTTTGTGATAGATATGAGCAGATGATGTCTGTCGTTTTTTTAAGAATGCTAAAAAATGTAGTGATCTATATGATATTTGGTGAAATACCTTATTCCATATCTATCTTTGCAAATAACAAAAACATAAACATAAAGAATGTGCACCATTCCTTAGCATTTGGCATAGATATCCGTTACAAGAGATCAATTCCAGAGTTACCTGTATATGACATGGCCACATTTACTAAAAAAGAAAATAAGATTCTGTTGAATATGGGGTTTAAGACATTTAACTAAACCGCTCTAACAATGTTGGTATACCAGGGTCCTCATTCTAATTTTCCTGGGCCAACATCTGGAAGCACTGCTTGTGTGGCTATCATAAGAAATGATCAACTCATTGTTGCAAATGCTGGTGATTCCCGATGTGTTATCTCAAGAAAGGGTCAAGTATGTCAGACTTCTGTAACTCTGGGTTTAATTGCTATGAACTATATTAGAATATGTTTTCCTTACTGAGTCTTCCACATAGGCTTATGATCTGTCAAAAGATCACAAGCCAGAACTTGATGCGGAAAACGAGAGGATATTGAATGCTGGCGGTTTCATTGTTGCTGGGCGGGTCAATGGAAGTTTGAACTTGTCAAGGGCAATTGGTAGCACTTTTGCTCTCATCTAAATATTCCCTTTTTTGTGAGGATATAATTTTTTCCTTAGTTGCATGTGTGATTTTTATTCGTTTATTGTGCCTCTAGGGGATATGGAATTGAAGCAAAATGAACATTTGCCAGCCGACAGACAGATTGTTAGTGCTGAACCTGAATTGAACACTGTGGGTTTTGTTGACCTTTTCTATCACTATATTTGCTTTGGACAAATAACAATAATAATAACAACATGGAACTGCCTTGGCTTGCTCAGGTCACACTTTCTGAGGATGATGAGTTCATCATTTTGGCATGTGATGGCATATGGTATGGTTTTTGCACCAATCATTTCCACTCTTAAATGCAGTCTTATTGAGATAATTTTTTATATTGTTTGATCATGATGTTCAAAACATAGTCATTATCAAGCTGACATTACAGAAGCTTCCTGCCTGCCATAAATGTAATGTATGTTACTAGCTGTAGTAACTGCTGCTGAATTTTGACATTTTGGCAGCAGCCTGTCTAGTTTATCTGGCGGATTTGAACACTAAGTAACAAAACAAAAACAATAGTTTGTGACAAGGATAGGACCAAAGAAGTAACACCATCTTCTATTAAGATGTTATGTACTCTTTTGAAGGAATCACACAATGTGGCATGCATGAACTGATATATAGCTGTATTTTTTACAGAGTAGTGCCCCTTTTTTCAGATGCATAAACATCCAGACACCTCTATGTGTGTACTAAATTTGAATTGGAGAATGCCAGTTTTCTTTATAAGATTATCTTCACATGGTGTTCTCTTAATCATGTTCTTTTGTCATGTTGACTTGGTTGATAAGGTTTAGCATGCATGTCCTCACGTTTTCACTTTTATTGAGACTGGTTTATTTATACTTTCAGTGGATAATTTGTTGAGACCCAAATTTTCTTATGACAGGGATTGCATGTCAAGTCAAGAAGTGGTGGACTTTGTTCATAAACACATGAACACTGTAAGCATCTGTTCTACATGGGATTTACATTATTCACTTGAGTACATAACTCATTGTTGTGTTTAGCAATATATTGTTACACCATATAATTCATAATTTACTGGGAAAACACTTCACAGGAGGATAGTCTGTCTGCCGTGTGCGAGAAGCTTCTTGACCATTGCTTGGCACCTGTATCAGGTGGCGATGGCTGTGACAACATGACAGTGATATTAGTTCAGTTCAAGAAGCCAAGTAAGCCAGCTGCCACTTCTAGTGCCAATCAATCCTTCTCTTCAGGAGAGATGCGGCCAAAGTGAGCTTTTCCTTCTACTGCTGCACCTACACCAAATTCCAGATCGTGAACTGCGTTGTAAAAGCCCGTTTTCCTCTTTCAGATTTTGAGCCCTTACCTTTTTTGAACAGCAAGCTTGATGGCCCAAGCAATCCGTTGAAGTAGCGCGCAGAGACCGAACCTTGGAGTTCTAACCGGTGATGAACAAAAGGATAGTAAGTGGTGTATATAAGAAAGGGATTCTATTCGACAATCTCTATAGGGTTTGTTCATTCTACCATCTTCTTGCGTCACAGCCTGTAATACATCGCATGTTGCATAATCGAACTGGGTTGTGTGAAATGCATGAATTTTCCAGCGCTTGTTTTGTGTTTGATGTTTTTCATTCCTGGAACTTCTGCTGATGCTTCAGCATGAACCTGATAATCTGCAGAATGCATAGCAAGTGTAGCCATTTCTGGATTCTCCCTTTGGTCATTGTGTGCCAGTAGAAATGCAAATTGTATTTTTATTTAGCTCACGAGTTAAATGAGTCAGGTCGAGCTCTGAGACGAGTGAGACGAGCCAGCTATGTGGCTCGTTATTTTAACGAGCTGGCTACACTTGCTATGCCGCGTGCCACTTGGTGGCGTTGTGCGGGAGCGGGCAGACGGTGACGGCGGCCTTCATGCTGGCCTGGCAGAAGCGGGGATGAAGCCCTTGCCAGAGGTCCAGTTGCCGGCGACCCCCGGCCATGGTGCAGTTGTCGCGCCCTGTCTCGTTCACCTCGAACACGTTGTGCGTCCCCTTCTGGTACCGGAACGCTGCACCGGCAGAAGCATTGCTGCTGGTAAGAAAGATGGGAGGTAGGCTTACAGATGAGGTCGCCGACGTAGAAGGTCTGGTTGCCGGACTAGAGGGAGCAGTTGATGTGGGGGTTCCACTTCCACCCGTGGTTGGCGCCCACGAGGCTCACGGCGAGGACGGCGACGAGCAGGAGGCACGCCATTGCGGCGGCAGGTAGCAAGAAGAGCGGCAAGCCAATGGAAGGGTAAGGAAGGGGAGAGACAAGGGAAGCACTGATATATGGATCCAGCTCCTCGTGTCAGAATGCTGGGTCCTTTTTGCTCCGCTTTTCGCTGGCACGAACAGGAATGGATTACTGCGAAATTTTGAATCGTCACGCGCCACGGCAACTCTCGATGCCGGCGGGCGGCGGCCACCCGCTGCTTTGGTCTTGGCGCTGGCGTCCGTCCGCACGCCGTGGAACCTGCGACATGCTGACATGGACAGCTCACACTAGGTAGGGATGGCAATTGTACCTGTTTACCCGTTTACCCGCGGATAAAAACCCTATTAGGGTCGAATATGTTCCTCATATCATATCCGACGAGTAGACGGGTACGGGTATAGATATTGACTACCTATACCCGCTTTACCCGTTTACCCGATTACCTAGGTATAAAAATCAAATCCAAACCCTAGACTTTCACTTCTCCCTTCTCTCCTCCCTCCCCCAAGTCTCAGCCGCTACCCACTTCCAGATCTGGGCACGACCGCACGACTTCGAGCCATCCTTGGCGTCGCCCCTCGCCGGTGCCCGGCGTCGGCCCCCAGGCCACCCCATCGCGTCGACCCGTGCGTCGCAACGCGTTTTCCCCATCG
>KE371352.1:340180-358178 GCA_000418225.1 Zizania latifolia
GGGATCAGCAAATTGAGGCCATCTCAACAAAGCTTCCAATGGACAAGTCTGACCTCAAGACCTTCTTCCCAAAGTACTTAAAACTTGGCAATTCACTGATCCAGTCATCGTTCAGATTAACCAAATTGTTTGGAATTATGAGATAGATGATGGCATATGTTTTTCAGGGCATGGTGCGATGAGCACGGAGACAGGGTGATCAACGCTGCGAAGAAAGAGTTCAAGGAGCACGTCGAAGTGATGGAGAAGCAGAGGGACATCACCGGCAACGAAGGCTGGGCTGCTTCTGGGCAGGACAACGATGAGAACTTCAACCCTAGGGCCTTCTTCTCTCAGCATCAGACGGCGGTGAAGGGAAAGGTTCGCGAGAGCCTTAGGAGCAGTGAACATTTCACCAACCCTTTCTACGGCGAGAAGAATGCTTTGAATCCAAGTTACGATTGATACTACAACCATACATGTGAATGTAATTGCTGTCTCTTGCGTTGGAAAGTGTGGTTTTACCTTCTGGTGTAGTAGTGTTGCACTTTTAAGGTTCAATTGTTATATTGGACCTGGATTGTGTTTTATAAGATGTAAGAAGTAATTGTGTTGATGGGAAGTTCACGGTTCCCTTGATTGATCACAATTACTGACAAATATTGTACTCCATTTAAAAAGAATTTACTTTTAGTTATTCAATTTAGTATATTTTATTTTTATCTTCTTATCTACCTCTAGTTCGCAAATCAAAAATTTTTATTTCTTTCACATCTTTACCATCACTTCGTTCTTATTACTGATATCACGGTTTAGTGATTTACTCTCACCACTAATTAATGTATTAGCTTATCTTAAAAGTAGTAAAAGTAAACTCTTTGTGCGATGTGAAGGAAATAGATTCATTGGATGTTCCATCTCTTTCAGAAACATGAATTGCCAGTGGCAACTGCAAGTCCCTACAGTTGCGTGCCAAATTTTTTTGGAACTTTTTTGTGACCGTTAGATGGCATAAGACATGGGTGTACTGTGTACACGCGCACGGGTTGTCGAATTGACTTTCCTACCGGTACAGTTCATCTCCTTATTCATATACACAGTCCACACATTGCAATATTAAATAGACAAGCATCGAATCAATATGGCATACGATGAAGTACAATACAAAAGCAACACTACGAGATGGCAAACGATCAAGTTACACAACGCTAGCTAGTTCAGATATCTCCTGCAGATTTTCGATCTACAGAAGCAAGGGATCCTTTGCCCTTCATCTTCTCGGTTGAAGTGATAATCATATGTAATTTCCTCCCCTGGATTTATGTGGCGTTCCGCAAAGAACACTACCTGGTCAACAGGAAAAAAATTTGATAAGAAAGTTAGATATGTGTCATTATAATTTTTACGGTTTAAAAATATATCAATATGCTATTAAATTATTGAATTTAATGACTGGTATTTTTAAATTATTGAAAATTGTAATAATATGTGAGGAATTATCCCTAATAACTAATCTTTTTCATAATAGCGTAATGAAGAGTTCTTTGTTTTAACAGATGTATGTACGACCTCTTTAGCACGTCTTCCATCAGGTCAGAAATACATGATGTTTGACTTCTTCTATGGTCTTTATGTATAACCTTGACTATAATTTTGTATTAGAATAAGTTTATATTTTTTAAAAAAATATGATATTTTCGAAGTACTTTTCTAAGACAAATTTACTCATACCATTTTTATGATTTTCGACCAAGTTTTTTTTTAAGTTTGACCTGATTTTAGTTAAAACGTCTTGTATTTTTGACTGGAGGGTATAGAAGTATGCTTGTTCTAATCTTTTAGGTGATAGTGCAGGAGAGTAAACAAGATTGCTGTTTGCCTGACAAAACTGCTAACGGCACTACTTGATCCTTTTGTTTTGATTTTGGTAGTGCCGTACAATCTTTAGCTTTCTAATAAAGTTGAGGCAAGGTAATTGATCTAGATTCTACAACACGGATAAATTGGCAAGAATCCAAAAATACGTGTAGAGCAAAGGGGGTACCTTCTTCTCGTTCCTTACGGAGATTATTTTTGCAACACAGTTTGGCTGATCCAAGAGTTCGAAAGAAAATAAAACTCGCGTTAGAAATACTCAGCTGTAAATGGACAAAAGGACATGTATGAGCATTAGTTTTAGAGTTTTATTACCTGGCAAGAGTGATTGATGAATCTTGCAATCCCACCCTTGCGGGTGGCATCAATAATATGCTCCTTGTCTATCTTGAAGAAATAACATGCAGTCTTGTATTGTTGCCGCTTCCCAGACTGGTATTCAATCTCTCTTTTGTCAGCAACACACTGCTCGACAATTTCACCAACATACTCTACGACCTGAAACATTTTCTTGCGGGACTTAATAATTTCTTCATTTGCTAATTTCTTATGCCAGCAAATCAATAAAGGAAAGCAGAACTGATGAATTACCATAGAACCACGTGGAATAAACTCTGATGTGTAGAGACCAAGCCCGTGAATGCCAGATTTGTACACTACCAAATGCTTCCATCCTTTTAACTGCTTGTAATGGGCGTATTCCTTCTGGAAATGAGAATGAGGCACGTAAAGTCATAAACAGCTCAGCCTGTATGTACTGCAAACTTCAATGCCTCTCTTAAGGACTAAAACATACATGACAATATACTATATTGAAGATAACCAACAGCACTGCGGTGAAAGAATACCGAATGGCATTACCTGTCCTCTCATGCAAGATTTTGACCCATTTATGCGTAGCCAAGCATTGATCTGTTCTTGGGAAACAATGCACTCACCAAACTTGTCTTCTGGTTTGCTGTTATGATTAGCACCGAACCAGCTTTCTCCTTTTCGGCCTCTGAAACCCTGTTTCCAAAGAGTAACAAAGGTAGTTGTTACTTGTTAGGATTTTGATTCTTCAAGCAGTAGACAAGTTAAAGCAAATATATTACCTCAGTACGTGCACATGTCCAGTCATTGCTTCTCAAGTATTCCTTCTTAGGATTAACATGATTAGGATCAAGCGTACCATGATCCAGACATCTCCCATAAAAACCAACATTTTCGTTATGCTCACCTTCTGGCTCACTTTGTAACAAACCCTGTCGTTATATCATGAGCAATATACAGATTTACATAGTGTACAGAAAACATATAAGTTGTAGCCAAGAGTGCAGAATATTTCTTTCGAGCAATGCAGCAAGTCAATGTGTTATATAGGCTACCCTTAATGAAAAGCTTATTATGAGTAGATATCATACCCTCTGATGTGCACACCAAGGATGAAAGAGAACTGAACAATTTACATCTCGGCACCCCATAAATGATCCTCCAGTTCTGTTACAAATCGAGCATGCCTGGACGAAAACATATGCAATAATCAAGGCCAATATTAAGTTCACTAGGACTACAGAATCTGGAACAGGATATACTTTTGGGTGATTTTATGACTAACGATGAAAGGAAACTCATGTCCAATGCCAGCACCTGGCATTGGATGTGCTTTCAATTTTCAAGGGCAAAAAATAGCATTTGACTGAACTGTCATAAGAGTATGCATGCATAGAACTCACAGTATTTTTTTTGGCTGGTGAAGCACCCGATATATCAAAAGCACTCATTGTGATTGCATTTGGGCATTTTGTACCAGGCGTCCACAACCCACAGACCACATGAACCCACTGCCTTGTTCGTGGACCAAGTAAACTGGAATTGTGACTGGATGTCCACAACTTGCTGATAATGTTCCCACGTGGACTACCTATTGAAGACTCTTGCATATTTATAGAAGATACAGTATTGAAGCTTCTTGATCTGGGTCCATAAAATGAACCATGCCTGACATATTCGCCATGTAACTTACTGGTACACTCATTACTTGATCTAGCTGCAGTTGCAATACCCCTCAGCAAGCTTTTGAGAATATTCTGGGTCTTCAATGCCCTTGTCATAGCTCCACCTCCATAACCACATAGAACACAGACCTGACAAAGGAGAATGTAAGGAGAGACTGGTATGCAATCAAACACTAGTTTACTACTAAACGTATCTAAGATGGAGCAAGTTAGTGTTATCAAGCTTAATCTTGAGCAAAGTATATTCCATGCAAATGCAAGTGACGAAATGTCTATATGACTACATCAGCATCATATCCCTAGAAGATGCTTCATGGAATCATGGATCATCATTAAATAGGTCTCATTTAAGATGACTGCATCCAGAGTACACAATGTAAGAAGCACAGCTAAAAGCATACATATTGCTACTGGTAAAAAATTTGGCGAATTTCCTTTCCACCACAGGATATGATGTTGAGAGTTCCAGCGTCCTCCAGGATTTACTGTCTGGAAGCTCCATATTAGGTTTATTTGCCGCAGAATTGCCAAGTGCTCTTTGTTTTGTAAGCACCCTAAGCCATTGAGATTAGGCAAGCTGGATATATTCCCACCATTCTAAAAGGCAAGTTTTCTTTAAAGGCTTGTAGTTAAATAATCAGTGAGAAATTCTGAAGTGCTTGCACACCAGTCAGCATATACAGCATATATCGGTATGTAAATCAGCACCAAGGTGGCTGTTTTAGCCTACATCGTATAATTCTGAAAATAGATTTTCTTACTGCATCCTGGGTATTGGTCTTGCAGGGCCTACAGAACCATTGTCCTCTTGGAACTTTCAGAACACCATAGCAAGCTTGGTGCACCTACAAAAAATAACAAGACTCTAAATATACTGTAGTACTAGGTATAGGTAAGAGAATATTGACAAACCTTGATATAGCACTTGGTGCATTGTATCAACTGATTGCAAGGCTCCAGATCTGAGATTCCACAAACACAACATGTAGAATCTAAACTAAGCCTTTCTATATATCTGTGCAAGGTATATTAAGCAGAACTTTGTCAGATCAGTCTGTATAGCAAGATAAACTCACTAATAAACATGGCCTTTTTTCTGCAGAACATATCCTTTTAAGGAAATCTGTAGAATGCACCTGGAGTTACAACCTTTCAGAATTTGCTTCACAGGCTTGAACCACCCTGTGTTTATCGCCACAAGGATTGCATGCTGATTCATTTGTAAATTCTTCACACCTCTCAATCCTACTATGAGATACACTTGCTCTTTTATTCTCAATTCCTGTATATTGTTGGTACATTGTGTTAATAAAACACAGTTTGTTTAGCATCTCATGTGGAAATTAACACATGGTGAACCATATTCGATATTTTCACAAAATGACATCAAAATTTCCAATAAATAACAAGAAATGCTAACCAAATATGCTATTGCCAACCTTGTCCTAGATTCCTACCTGTACTTCTTGATGCTGACAGCTGACTTGTCTCATTATCTGTAAGGCTAAGAGGTTCATCTTGTCCAAATACTGAAAATGAGAGACTTTCTCTTAATTACTTTTTTCTAAAAGGAACACTGCAAGTTATATGACGATACTAGTTGTAATGCAGTTTTCAGAAATATACCACAGCAGGGACTTTTACCATCAGACTTGTTGTGTGGCCTCAAGACATTAGATGAATACCTGTTCTTTTTGGGAGACCACATTTCATCTTCAGTTTGTGCGCTGAAACTTCCATTGCCAAAGGAAGAATTATCTACAGAATGATCTGAGCTCTTTTCCTCAGAAAAGTGGATATTTTCTGTCTTACAGAGGGGTTTGACAGGATGACATCTCTTAGCCTTTTTAAGAATCAGATTGAGTGGAACAATTTTGGGAGATTTTCGATTATCATTTGTTATTCCTGTAGCAATCAAACTAGAATCCATGCTAGCACCCCCACTACAAGCATTTTCACTTTTAGGTTCATTTACAATGCAATTCAGAGACACATATTTTGGCAGTTTACGGACAAACACTCGACACCCTTGCTGTTCATATTTTGTTATATCCAGAGTGGTCATATTCTCTACTTGCTTTTTTCTATCAGATGAGTTTGATTCTCCAAGCAAAATGCCCTTGTCATCTGATCGTTCATCATCAACATTGACAACTTTGTGGTTGCTGTGAAACCGTTTCACATGTTTATTCAGATGCATGGGAGGATGTTTCCGCTTGGTTTTTGATACTCGGCATGAAAATGGACTAGCCTTGTGCTGTGGTTGAGAATCCCCTTTCCTGAATGGCTGCAAATTAATTTTCCCAGTACAATCATCAGAATTTGAATGTTTTGAAGAGCACCTCAATGTTCGCGTTTTCTTTGGCATTTCAGAACATTGACCCGCATTCTCATGTTCTTTCAGTGTACTTCCCTCAGAAATTTGATTACTTTTGCGCTTCACTAAAGATGGCTCCAAGTGAAATCTAGAGAAACTATTTTGGGCTTCTTCACATCCTGTACTGATAGGCACATAGCTAGACGAGGAACATTTCTCAATTCTTGACCCTTCATCAAACACAGGATTTTTGTGTTCAATACCATACTTAGCAGTACATGAGGATATATTGTTAAATTGAGGTGATGCAGAAAACTTTGTCACCACATCACTGGAGAACCCAGAAGAGAAACCAGATTTTAGCTCTTTAAAAATACCAGAATCTCTACAAGCACTCTTTCTCTCTCTTACAGTTTCATAGGGCCAATGGTCACCGCTGACTGCTGACTCTTCTGTTACATTCCTCAGCCGCTCTGACATAGGAACATAAGGTTGGTTCATTACTTTATTAGAGACCTCTTTCTGGAAAGAAGCTTTGAAGTCACTTCCTCTAGCAATTATATCACTTGAGCATTGGCATCTAAACTTTTCACTCTCTCCTAGTGTGCAACATCTGGCAGGCACTAGCACATCATCCTTGCTCTTTTGTATTGTACGATCAGTGTGATCGATTCTGGCATCACAGTGCTTTGTAATTCCATAACCTGCCAAACATTTTGGAACTAAAGAGCAGCAGCATTTTCCATCCCAACAAGGAGTAGGTTCTTTATTATTAGGTGCATCACCCAGAGGGTTCTTAGTCAAGTTGTTGGCTGTATGTCCCATAGAACTGCCATAAATAAATAAAAGAACATTAAAAAAAGGAGCGCAGAGATAGCTTCAAGAGCAAATTTTGCAGGATAGTGCATGTATGTTACGGTTGCCATATGTATAAGCATATTGCATCAAACAAACATATAAGCAAAAATTGATGTCACCAATTTATCATGTAATGACTTGAAACAGCAAACAGAAGCATAATGGCAAACTGGAAACAAATAAGAGAGCTCATAGATTCCCTGTTGTAACCAAAGATGCTGTCTTTTCCTGGCTTCGCTTTATCTGATTCTCCCTTGCTGTCTCCCCCCTCTTTCACTTTATTTGTACTTTCTTGGCCTTTGCCTTAATATATATAACCTCAGTAGGAGCCTCTCCTACTGGTTTAACTCAAAAAAAAAGGAGAGCTCATGTATACATAATTGTTGTGCCATAAACCTGTTTAACTGGCCTAATACTCAAATAATTTTTGTAACAGCGGTACTCAAAAGTCAAAAACAGTAAAAAGCTGGTTTTAAGAGCATTGCTAAGAAAGTAAAAAAAATTAGCATTATACAGAAGTTAGGCAGTGACTAGAAACTATTAGAACCAATAGGATCAGAATCAAGGCTGAAATTTGAATACATGAAGGGTACATCTTGGTAGTAGTGATGGAACTGAAATATTGGTCAATAACATGTAATGAGGAAAAGTGAAGGTTCATTATGTGATGCCAGCAATTAGTCAGAATAGAATGCAAGAAAAGAAAAGGATTTAAGTAAATCAAAATACCTTCTGTAGTGAAACCCGTCAGGGGGCCATGCACAGCAACAAGACTGCAAGATAAGGTCTCTTGAGCATAATGAGGATCTTGGTATAAAAGTGGAGCAGGTATGAAGTTCATCTAGTCCTGAAATTATATATAATAATCATAAATAAGAAGTGTTGTTTATCATAGCACTTGCATTGTGAAGAAGCCAACCTTCAACAATAGACCTATGGGATGGAAGTGGGGCACCATCATTAGAGAAATGAGTTCGGCAGAAGTTGCCAGCTCTAAAACCAAGTTTCGAAACATCTTCCTGAATTTTGCAACAGCATCCATGTATTGATTTTCCTAATGTTGACTGATCGTTTTGGCCAAAACTAGGTAGAAATTCCCTAGGTGAAGAACAGAAGGCTTTTCCACACTGACAGCTAATTTTGGCAGCTCTCAAACTTTTATGTGTGCACAAGTCATCTACACATTCAAAAGCAATATTTCTCCTGGCCTGCACATAACGCTTGTAGAATCAAAATACATTTCAGTGTTTGGTGGTGGTGATGGCCGTTACTTGTGCTATGTGCAAGTGTAAGATCAACTTACCGTTCTATCATAGAAACAGGGACCCCCAGTCTCAGCATGTGCAAGATGGGATTTGTCAGTGACATGATTGCAACACCTGCAATTTGCAGCAGAAGGAACTCCTGTGCAAATTTTGGAGATTCCAGCATTAGGTTGACTAGGCAGCAGATGCGGCAGGAAATCACCATTTATTGAAGGTTCCTGACTATTTGCATGAAGTACATCTTGAGGAACATATCCATTGGAAGCTACTGGAAGAGACCTGCCATCTGATATCCTCTTTGTATGAATAATGGCTGGGGGCAACTTTGACTGATTATCGTTTGCCCTTGTCTCAACTTGTCTGTTTGCAAATTTTGAATGATCGGAACTATATACAACATCTGGAGCCTTAAGAAGGTAGTGCTCATTACTGTTGAGAATATCATCAATGGACTCAGATGTACTATTCCTCTCAAGATGTGAAAGAAATAGTGAAATAAGTGAATTCTTTGCTGCATCATCTGTAAGCTCATCATGCTCAGAATGGCTGATTCCATTAGCAACTTCAAGCGATCGTTTCCAATTCCCTGTGCCCAATGGTGGTTCAATGGTTTCAATAGTTTTGTTGGTTTTGGTAGTTTGCTTCGGATAAACATCTGCACCAAATGATCGTGACATTATATGTACATTACAGGGGGGAATGCTCTCATTTTTACGCTAAAAATGGAATTGACCAAAAATATGTTGCTGTTATGGTGCTCTAAATCATACCAAAGTTATATTGTTCTTCATCATGTTTGTACTAGCAGTTTCTTACGGCGTCTTTGTTGTTATATGTATTCAGAACTAGCAAACCAAAGTCTCGGTGTATCTAATAAGCATACAAAATTACATGTGCGCCATATAAATAGTTATCACAAGTCAAGTTCTACCCAGATGATAATGCAGAGAACAGAACAAGTACAGCTAATAATAGGAAAACTCACTTTGAGTTGTGTATGGCAGGTGAAGCTGAGGTTTCTGAAATTCAATTATCGTCGACTGCACTGATGGGAATAGGGTACTCATAGATTGATGATAAGATGATTGCCCCAGCTTCAATTCAGTGTTTGATGCACTCCCTGAACCGTCTTGAAATATTTTGTGGGGTAAATCAGGCCTGCATGCCCTACTATCATAGCTTAAAACTCTTGTAGAACTAGAATCAGGACTACGAGACAAGTTATTTAAGTTTTTCTCCAGAAGGTTTGTATAATCTGGTGCCAAATGATTTCTACTGTAAGTTATTTCCATATTTGCTGTTAAATATGTTCTTTCACTTGGCATGCTAATGGAGTTCAGGTTCTTGTCATGAATCATATGGTTTGTTAAATTTATTTCCGAACTCTTTTGTAAAGTTGGTTTATTTGTGAAAGCTTCATGGAAACCAACATTCTTTCTATAACATGTTTCATCTGGCTTATTCACTAACTTCTCAACAGAAGTGAACCCTCCAACCTCATTGTACATATCCCTGGAATAAACTGGATTGTCTATAGGTCCAGGGTTTTTCCCATATCCATTGAATAACCCTGCTTTTTCCATATTACTGTTCGTTATAAGGAAACTTTTCGTCCCATGTTCTTCTGGAGAATATCTCATATATGCCCATTCTGGCCAGTCCCACTTAGTGTCAGCAATGGATGCTCCAACCTAGATGTAAACAAAAAGGTACAGAATTATGGCATCTCCACATACATGTTATATGATTGGCACATGCTAGAACTTCATGTTTGAGGAAATTGTATTTCACTAAGCTTTCTGTTTTCATTCACAAAATGTCAAATACATCCGAGATGCAACAAGATACATATATGCACATGAAAATTGCAGTTGTATGAAAGAAAAAGGAGGGGGATTTGGACAGGAATGGTTGCAAGTAGGAAATCAACATAAGGGGAGTTGTATAGCACACAATGCAACTAAGCAAGTGGAATGGTAGTTGTAATTTATAAGTCAGATGGAAGATATCTATGTATCCTTAAAGGTATTGTAGTACCATTGCAATGAGAACTGCCATGACTTTTAAAACATAGAAATTACAATGCCTCAGTTGTAGGCTTAAACAGAGAAAAAAATTAAAAATTATACATGTAAGTGTTACCACATACTACATTTAGTGGCATTGCCCAGAATATAATGCAGAAAATATTACTGAAAGGATTCTTCCAGATTTTTTTTGCTGCTGGTGCAGCCTCCAGGTGATATGTGATGATCCCAATAACTTGCCAACTAGAATATGTATCTTGAACCAAAATTTAACAGATGAAGCTGAAACTAGAGAAAATGCTCACCCCCATGCAGTACTTAAGCCATTGTCCAATAGTCATGCCATTCTCCATGACAACAATTCCGCCAGCTTTTTCTGCAGGTTCTCCTGCATGCTGCAACAAGCATAAATAAGTACATAACTTTATTAGTATGAAAACTTCTGTAATAGTGGCTAAATGGAGAATCAGCATAACAATTTGGAGGACAATCATACATCCGTATAGTACCTCACAGAACTTAGCCACAGACATTCTCAACCGATGACAAAAGCAACGAACTCCAAAAATACCATTTTCACCCACAAAGAACTCTCCACCTGTTTATGTGCCAAGAGCATATCAGAAGGCTTTAGCCATATATGATCATAATGGTTGTAAGCAACAACATCAAGAGTGACAAAAGTATCCTCAATCCCAACATTTCCCACTTCTCACAAAAGCTTGCTAGTAATCAACGTTGAGGGGGGACACTTTTACAGAAAAACTAACTCGTTATGATATTTAATTTAAAAATAACTCTGCATAAGAGATCCACTATAAAGACTTCTATCTAGTTAATCAACAGAACCCATATTATGCAGCTATAACACAAAGCAGTAATTTAACAACTGTATGCTGTACAAGCAAGAGGCAGAAATCTTTTATTTCCATGGGTGCAAAACTTTTTGATCACACACCACTCATTAGACAGAGTTCAATGGCCTTGACTGGGTCTCTATTTAGGCCATTCCAGACAGCTTTTGGAAGGGGTAAAAATGCTTACTGTAACTAGCCATTCAATGACTACCTCCCTCATGAGGCCATGATAGAGAGTAGTCAATTTAGGTTGCAGATAATTGTTGCAAGTTGAACCCACCAACATTCAGACAGGAGACGCGAATCCGATCCCCTAGAAGCGCAGGATGGTGGCGAGGGGTTGATTTGGATGGAAATTTCTGCACTGTGCATGCGCTTGAGTCCTGAAACTGGATGACACCTTGGGATATCCCTGAATGTCGAAATAAACACGGACAGTTAGACTAGACTACAGCAGAGAGGCAGAAATTGTGCTGTTGGGCGCACTACTCCAATAGAAGTCTGAAACCATACCATCATTAACTGAACCATCTCCTGGAAAACTACCCTGCTGATTGGCACTTTTGTTCTGAAACAGCACCCCCAAACAGGAGGACTGCTCAACGTTGCTGCTAGCTGCCAAGCCATGCCTCCGATGCTTTGGCAGAGGCTCCGCGCCGCTGAGTGTGGAAGCACGAGTAAGATCAATGACACCAGCAGCAGTGCTTGGCATGCCAAACAACGCCTTCCGGTCTGGTACATGGCTAGCAGGGAGGTGACTCCCAGGCACTTGAGCAAGCAATGAGGTGGTCGGCCACGCTCTCGCAGGCTGTCCGTACTGTGAGCTCGGCTGGTTTGCGGCCAGCTGCTCCGGCACCGCGGCTGATGGCGCGGCGAATGGACGGAGGAGGTTTCGCATGTTGGTGATGTCCACCTGCACACGCACGGTAAGACGACACCATGTGAGCATCTCCATCTCTACAGTACAACACCAGTCAACTCCACATAGCATTTCGATTTCAGAAAAATGGCAGACGTACGCCACGGATCCTACGAGCGTGGCTAACGCGAAATCATCCCCAGAACTCCATCCCTTAGACTGAGGAGGGGTCGGGAATGGAGCAAAACCCCTCGTAAACCCACGCATTCTACGACCGCAAGGCCAAAAAAACCCACCACCCGGAGAAGAGTGCGGTAATGGCGGGCGGTACCTGGTTCGGCAGCGGTGGCGCGGGTGCCTGCTGCGCTGACGGCGCCGCGGGCGGAGGCCACCGCGCGGGCCACGAGTCGTCCATCCCCTTGGCGCCGCGGCAGCGGGCAGAGAGGAGTGCTCGGTGGTGGTGGTGGTGGTGGTGGCGGCGGCGGCAGTGAGTGCAGCGAGGCGAGCGGTGAGAGGGAGAGGGCGAGGCCCTAGGCGTGTGTGGGGTGGTGGGCTCTCCCCTCTGCACCAACTGTGGCTGTGCCTTTGCTTTTTGCGCTGATAAGTCACTCTGCTCAGACGCAGAGACGATAGGATTGGCACGCCTGCTCTGCTGTCTCCCTGCACCTCG
The DNA here is from genome assembly GCA_000418225.1 of Zizania latifolia. Taxonomy (NCBI): domain Eukaryota; kingdom Viridiplantae; phylum Streptophyta; class Magnoliopsida; order Poales; family Poaceae; genus Zizania; species Zizania latifolia. The sequence goes on from KE371352.1 coordinate 352,885, forward strand.
TTCAGAGATGGTAATTTTGCTTCCCGTGCATATTTGAATTTAATTTGTATTCCATATTTGTGAGTTAGTTGTGTCATATATGAATGGAATTTAATTTAAAATCTATGGGTATTTATTGCTTTACCTGTTATTTCTATTTCTACTCTAGCTTTTGTTTCAGGTTTTACTTTTGTTCTATCTTCTATTTTAGATTTTGCTTCAGCTTTAGCTTCTACAAACTCGTCTTCGTGTTTAAGATACTCGACGGTTTTAGATATAGGTTTAGTTTAAAAACCACGGATTGAATTTGAAAATGTTTTGTGATCTATTTCGTGAATGAATTTAGGGTTTAGTGTTTTACTGCATCAGCGGTTTTATCGTTGCCATCCATAACATCTTTCCATTTATCGTGCTACTGAGTTCTTACTACCGCTATACAATGATTCCATATGTACACGATTCTATACAATATCACATTATATGCCTACCCCAAATATAAGGGAGAGGTTACTCTACACTTAACTACATAATGATTTTGGTATTACAGTGGGCCTAATATCATCAGACCCATATATCAGTGATAAAATCACGATGAGAGTGACCATAGAAAATCTCATTTGTAAATATAAGGCACCCCAAATATAAGGGAGAGGTTACTCTGCACTCAACTACATAATGATTTTTGTACTGCAGTGGGCCCAATGTCATCAGCCTATATATCAGTGATAAAGTCACGATGAGAGTGACCATAGAGAATCTCATTTGTAAATATATGGCACCCACTTCAACTAGTAATTGGTCTAAACAACATGTGTTTATATACTTGGCGCTATTTGTATTTGCATGTATTTTTGTATCATGTTGATTTTATAGTATGTCATAATATATTACCAAATCTACTAATGATTAAAGTTCAATGCTGAAGACTATATCAAATACATACGTGCCCGTGTATTCTAGTAACTGACAAGGCAATACTAAATAATACATCATATATATATATAATTGATCATTTCATACCATTGAAACTTATAAGAATTAGGATTCAGCCAAACAATTTCATAACTAAATCTAATTTACGATAGAATTACTTATAATTAAAATTAAAAAATTGAATAATGGTTGTTGAAACAAATACGGTAGCTTTCTCTGCAAAACCACGGTGATTGGCTGACTGGTAGTAATTTTGGAGTCGTCTACTTTTTTTTCTCTATCCTTTCTGCATTGACATTTCTTACAGTGAGCTTTAAACCGGTCTGCGGCATCGGTCCATGAAGACCTGGTGCATCGACCACTTGTGGTGCAAAAGCCAAGCGCCAGGAACAGTAACAGGCGTGGGAACACGGGGCCCATCTGAGAGAAAGGGCCCTTGGTAGACCCGGTCCTGCATGCACCGCGTGTAAAAAAAGACATGGACCCCACCTGTGTCTTTGTTTGGTTGGGACGGGATTGGGCGGGATTAGGGCCCAATCCACAATTCCACAGGGAACAACCTGGTCGGGTACATTTTCCTTTCTCCCTCCGTTTGGATGAGGCCGAACTGGCGAAATTCTTGTCTCGTGTTTTCAACAGCGTTAGGTACATAGCTTACTGTTTACTGTTTAGAAGTCAAAACTTACTACACAAATAAGTTATAAGTTCATTATTATTCTCTGTTGGTCAAAAAAATATAGTTTTAAGGATATCCAAGTTAATTTATTTACATCTCTAAATCACCTAATGGCTAAAAATATCTCGAATAATATTATTATTAATTTAACATTAGGCAATCATTTAAAACATGAAAACAAGCTTCATGAGCTTTTTTTAATAACAGCTTATCTGTAACGTTAAGTATAAATCGACTTATAAATAAAACCGTTTAGAAGGTGCCTAGGACTGACCAGCTACGATTGAATGCCTGGTTCATTCCATTTGCGCTCGGCCTATTCTGCCAACTGAATAGTTAGAGTATTGAAGCATCTACCAAACCAGAAATCCTGCTTGCTTCTGAAGCTGAATTATATATGCATGCTACTTCAGACTTAATAAAAATATATAATAATAACCTATTAATACAAAGCGCCCATGGCCTAATGGATAAGGCGTCTGACTTCTAATCAGGCGATTGTGGGTTCGAGTCCCACTGGGCGTGAATTTTTTCTTTTGTTTAAATGTCTTTCCCCTCGCTGAAATATTGTTGTCGTTGTCGTATTTCCAAAGATAATAATTTTTCCGTTATCATATTATATAACATAGCATTTGTATAATTATATTTACGATCCAAAATATTTTACTAATATTTTTTTAAACGTACTACAAAATTAATGATCAAAATATATTTATTCCTGGTCGAAACTAGTAATTATTTACAAACGCAAGAGTAGTAATAATCTCGCGGATGATACGGTCAACTACTCTTGTATTGCAGCAGAAGAATCCTATTAATCCAGAGAGGGACGAGCCTGTAAATAACCGTTAAAATATAGAGGAATCAATCACAGCTTTGAATCAGGTTAATTACTATGATCATATCATACTCATCAAGGGGGCAGGGTTTACTTAATTTCCCAAAGCGGAAAAGAAAGAAAAATAGAAAAAAAAAAATAAGCACGATTATTTTAAACTATGTCAAGAGGTCGAAAAGGTCGAGAGTTCTTGGCTCAATAGTTGTCCTCATCATCCTCCTCTACTACTTAACTCGATTCAACATTCAACGATCAACATAAACTGATGCAGTGCAGGTTTAATCATGTTCCCCAGTTAAGTTGCAGTTTACAGCTGATCACACCAGATTCGTGCAGCAGGACAACTTGTGTCAAACGAGTAATTGTGTGTCAACAAAGCATGCACTGCACTGTGCGTGGTTTGGTTGGTTGGGTCAGTAAACATCCAATCATTTAATCTGCTCATCTATCTATCGATCGATCTGTACTTCTGTTCATGTGCATGCAGTAGTATGGTGACACATCGATCGATCGTTAGCCAGCAGCTGGTAGAGTTCATGCCAGGTAAAGGATAAAACAAAGCTCAAGCTTTTGCCATTAGGAGCTGGGAAGTAAAGACTCTTGCAGCAGGGCAAGCAACTTCCAAGAACTGTAGAGAACTGACGTCTCAAGTTTAGCAAGATCACAAGCAAAAGAATATGTGTGCATAATAGTTACAGCATTCGAATATGCTTGATCGTAATATTTAGTGAAAAGATTAAATCAGATCTTTAATTTGTCAGTTTTTCTAGAAAGAAAAAGATATAAATTAGCCTAGGACAAAAAGGAGATACAAGATGAACAGCTTGATACACAAGAACACGAGAGACCATGGATTAGAGCCAAGATATATATACTCCACACAGATCATATATTCGCCGTGGATTATATATATGCTCATCTCATCAACACGTACATGTATATAGATCAAAGTGATCATGGATTAATTAGCTGAATCAAACAATTGCACTGGAAATCAATCATGTTCCAGATACAACAATCAATTAATCGATCAACGCTAGGTACGCATGCATGATTAAGCCTCATGCATGTGTATAATCACGTTAGCTCAGAGCTTCAGCGCCGTGGCGGCGCGGTAAGGCGTCCAGCTGACGCTCTCTGCGCCGCCTTCTTCAAACCCGTAGATAGCACCGCGGTATGACTGCGCCGGCCGGGACGACGACGGCGACGTCGCGGCGACGGCGATGTCCCGGCCGCGCTTGGCGAGGGTGCGCTCGAGCTTGTGCGCGTTCTGGTGGCCTCCCAGAGCCTGCGAGCTGACGAACTTGCGGTGGCAGTAGTTGCAGGAGAATTCCTCGCGGCTGTCGGCGGGAGCAGCGGCGCCGCCCCCACCGATGGCAGGACGCCGGCGCGGCGGCGACGCCTCCAGGCGCAGGTCGAGGTTGACGCCGCCATGGACGACGACTTTGGCCGGCTCGCTCTCCATCGATTGATGGCTACACCAACCCACCCAATCAACAACGAACTCTCGATCTCCTGGCCTAGCCAGCTTTGCTTGTTACTGTCTGCTTCTGCTAGCCAAGTTAAGTATACTCGATGCACTTGGTTGTGTGGCATCTACCTCTATATAAAGAGAGTGAGCTAGTCGATGTTCGTGGGAAATACATTCTATTTTAAAGTCCTCTCGCAAGGATCATGTCTGAAATCTGAATTGGCGCAACTTAGAAGACTAGAGTAATTGGACGGTGAAAAGCACGTGAAATAAATTTTTTTGGATCTTTTATAAAGAACACATTTAGATTGACGTCCTGAGGTAATTTTGGGTAGAATTTCGAGTGTGCCGTGTCTCGTCTAGCTTTCTTGTTACAACTGCACCACGTGTCTATGTTAAGTGTTGACACCAGTAGCAAATCTCCTGGGCCCCATTCAGCAGGCAGATGTGATACACATGCTGTTGAAAGCACAGTTAGAGGTAGGCGAATTCACACTTTCTTTTCTCTTTTGCATTGCAACCATACATATCACGACAAACTTATTATATCTAAGATTTTAAGATTTTATTAAGACATTAAGATCACTATTATCATTAACACTAAAATAAAATAAAGAATAATAATTATACCAAAAATTGTTGTTGTTCCGCAGTAACAATAACTTTGGGGCATTGCCCCTCCATACATGTATATCAGTATATGTATGGGACATGACTGCAGGCAGCTGTCACATCTCTGGAATATCTACCGCATATGCACACAAACATGCATGGCCGACACGGTTTCACGTCGGCATGCAGCAGTACTCGATCTACCTGCTGCTCCACGTATATATGCACATATATTCTGAATCGCTTTTGCTGATGCATCTGCAGGTAGCTCGTTAATTAGATGTTACTGGCTGCATGCATGGGCACTGAGAACTGTAACGCAAGCACACGGTGACACGAGCGATGAGATGGTGCATGCGCATGTACACTTAGCGGCGACCATATGATTCATGTGGCGCCGACGCAAGTGGAAGGATAAGCACGGATGCATCCGTGTTTGCATGGTGTCGACGTGATTCAGTGCCGATGTGTTTTCATAATTGTATTTATTCATCACTAAGACTAGTCTTTACTCACTCGTTAAAACTAACGAGATATATGTCTGCGAGAAAAAGAAAAAAAAGATGATAAAAAATAAATTTTTTATTTTAATCAAAGTTTCATCTTTAGCGATATACATATACATTGCAGCATTGCAGCATTTTTTATAGAAAAAATTACCATAAAGGTGCTCTTATAATGAGGTGAGGAGGACGGCGGAGTGTCGTCGGTTTCGCAGTTGGCCTTCCTAGAACAACTGTCCGACGAGGCTACGGAAGAAGGCTCTGCAGACGCCGGTGAACCCC
>KE371352.1:366862-387942 GCA_000418225.1 Zizania latifolia
GAGAAGATTTTGGGTGGTTGAGTTCGTTGTTTTTCTTGATAAATCTTTAGCACAAAGATTTGGCCCTACAAGCTTTCAACGGATTTGTTACTCTTGGAGGTGCTACCTCCTAGACGGCTAGGCGTCAAATCCGTGAGCACCCAAGGAGATTGTGGTGTGCCCGGAAAAGTTTGTAAAAGCTCTACCTTAGCTTCGACAAGGTAACTAGTGGAAATCCAAGCTTAACTTCGGTTAAGGCTTGGTGAGGAAAAGGGTTGAAAGAAACCCGGCCTTTTGGGGCCCCTCAACGGAGACGTAGGATCGGTGGATCCGAACTCCGGGAAATATTCACTCGTGTTCTTTTTGTTCTTCGTGTTCTTACTAGCTCACATCTTCATATTGCTCGATTTACTTGCTAGTTAAGTTATAGAACTTAATCCTGTGTAAAAGTTATAGCTAACAACATTGCTCATACTCGTATTCATTTACTTTGTTATTTAGATTAAATTTATTTTCTGTTCGTTTTCTGGTCTGCCCGGAACTTCCGGTTACAGTCGAAAGTTCCGGTCACCAGAAGTTCCGCCAACCTCCGGTAACCCGGAACTTCCGGTTACACCCGGAACTTCCGGTCCTGGAATTTTTTGAACTAATCTTTTTCGGCAAGAAACTTTCTGATTGCCTATTCACCCCCCCTCTAGACAACTTTCAGCCGGCCCATCCCTTTTTTCGTGGTATTCTCCACCATTATGACATTGTTCTTTGTAATCTCAACCCCAATTCTATCCTCCACCTTGCAATCTTCGTACATCTGTATGAAGCTTTTCTGAGCATTGAGCCCCACTTTAATTTGTTCCGCCATTATTTCTGTCTGCGGCCGAACAACAACAAGAAGGTGGTCGACGGCTGCGGGCTTCAACTGTGGGACGGGAAAGCGGCCGATTACATCCTAGTGCCGCTCCCTTCTTCCAACAAGGGCTGACACTCGGGCTGGTTCTACATCGCCAACCACGAGCCGCCCTTGTCTCCTGAAATCGACCGGGTGCCAGTGCCGGCACTCACCTGGACCGACCGCTGCCAACGAGAGGAGCAGGGTCAAGTGGATGAGCTGGTGAAGACGATCCAGCAGCTCCGGGCGGCTCACTTGTCGGGCGTTCACGTGGCGCTCAGCTTCATGCGCCGTCGGATCCAGCCACTAAAGCTTCGGCTTCATCCGGCGTTCGAGTACCTCGACTCTGATGAGGTGAGGAGGAGGGCGAAGTCACTCTTCGCCAATCGGCTGGGGCTCAATTCTGATGCCGACCCCTAGCCGTTCAAGCTCAGCAACCCCCGACTATCAGTAAGTTCTTATTATTTTTTTGCTCTTCAAAGTTTTTGAATCTTGATAATATCACCTGTCGAGTGCTAATCCTTGAACTGCATAGGGTCGGGAGGCTTTCTGCTCATTGGCGCTGTTACCCGAGCAACCTCGGGGTGTCGGCGAAAAAATGTCGACCCACTCGCTGGGCCGACTGGCGAGAAGAGGAAGGGCAAAGAAATTTGTCCTCCTTGGGCAAAAAGGGTGAAGACGTCAGCGGCTACGGCGACGGCGGTGACGAAAGCTGCGGCGACTCAGGGGGCTCTGAAGATCACCTCATCCTTTACCGGGGAGAAGGGCGCCGACTCGAAAACATCTGTGGGGATTCCGGCGACCAGAGGTGCTGCCGCGTCGTCGTCCTCCGTGTCGACACCACCGCCAAGTCTGACATAACCACCCCCTCCGCCGACTGGTTTAACCCCTGGAGCGGGTCCCAGTCTGTGGGTGAAGAAGACGGTAGTCCAGAGGTCGGGGTGGTAAGTCCTGTTGTCAAATTCATTAGTCAGGTAATTAAACTTAATCTTGTTTTGACATTAGTGATTATTTTTATGCAGCTCTTCTTCATTGCTGCTGCCGGACCAGGACGTGGCTGGCCCTACTGCGTCGGCCACCCCCACCACTGATGTGGTGGTTTACACCGGGGCTGTCGAGCAGCAGAAGGCTGCGGCGACAAGTGGGTCATCGGCTCCGGACGTCCCGGCCGCTGGTGGCGTGGGCACGGCAACGGCGACACCAAATGCTGGCGCTCCTGGGCCGGCGAGCGAGGCGGCACCATCATCGGCTCCTGCTCTAGTGCCTGCTATCGACCAGGCGTCAGTGGTCAAAGGGCCTTCGGTTGAAGCGGTGATGGCCGACCCCACTCCGCCAGTGGTCGGGCTCGAACCAGTCAGGGCCGAATGCCGAAGCGACTCCTCAGCCGACCACTGGTGCGGCTTTTGGCGACCCGACCCAGGTGGTCGGAAAAAATATGGCCGAGTGGTTGGAAGCATTCAACCGTGTTAACCAGGAGACCACCGTGAGTATTCCTGCAAGTGTTAGTTTTATACATATAATGTACATATGCATTCGGACTAACTTGTATCGTCTTTTTGCAGCTCCTGGTGAGTCAGCTGGCTTGTAAAAATATCGATTTGGCAAAACTGGAGAAGGACAATCGCATCCTTCATGAACAGTTTGAATTTCACTCTTAAGGTAAGCATCCTGACTGCCTTTCATTGTTAACTTTTCATCTGCGAGTATATTAACCCGTGTTTGCGTGGCAGAGTGGTTTGCTTCTCAAGAGCGACTTGAGATAGCTACCAGCATGGATGATCAATCGGTCTCTACGGCCGAACAGGCCTTGACCGAGAGGGATAAAGCCCTTGCCAGGGTGGCGAAGCTCGAAGAGGAGCTGAAGAAGTCCGAAGCAGCCACTAACAAGTGGTCGGGTGAGTACAAAAGTACGGATCACCAACTCGGATTTCTTAGTACTCTGCTTTTATTAAAGCATTTCCTGAAATTGTATTCTGTTTGTAGAACTGCACCAGCGAGTGGGCGCCCAATTCACCGACCTGGAGCAGCGCTTGGCTAGCACCTAAGCGCGGCGAGACCGCTACCGGGCGAGTGCTGAGACGCTCATCAAGATGATTGATGAGGTGCCATCCAGCACGGTCTGATCGGCGGAGGAGTCCTTCACGCGGATTGAAGGAGCAGAGATGCGTCTACGTGATCAAACCCGAGTCTTCACTCGAATGGCGGAAATTCACACCCTCGGGATTGTCCGAGCGTTGTATCCAACGGCTCGTTTGGACTACATCCGAGCGAGGTGGCCGACGAGCATCGAGGACTCCGAGATACCACGCATCTACTCAGAGGTGGAAGAAACAGCTGATGCCTTAATCTTGAACATTCAGATTTATCCAGATACACCTGCCGAGTAGAAAAAGTATAGACAATATGCAATTGTATATATTTTGATGTAATGGAACAACATCGTTTTTTAATATTAAGTTTGTTCTGTGCCCGATCACTCAGTATGAATGTTTAACTGTATGTTATAGCCTAGGTCCATAGCGTAGAGAAACTTGAGCCACATGCACGCTGTTTTGAACCATAGGCGTCATATGTAGTCAAAACGTCATGACGAAGAGCAATCGGGTAGATCACAGAATAGCCAAGCCAAGCCCCAGAGCGGGTAAAAAGAAGAACTTAACTCGATCAGAGCGGATCATGAGTTTCGAGTTGAGTGATAAGACTTTAAGCACTCGGGGTCAGGCAAAAATAATGAAAGATACCAAATGAAAGTCGAACATCTTTATTGAAAAACAATAACTTAGCTTGCTTTATCAAGGATAAAAGCGTCGAAGATGTTCAATATTCCATGAATTCACAATTTTTTAACCGTCTTCATGAATTAGGCGATATGATCCTGGTCGGGTGACTTCAGAGATGATGAATGGTCCTTCCCATGGAGCTGATAGCTTGTGGGTGCCGACTGCTGATTATACTCGGCGAAGGACTAAATCTCCCACTTGAAATGATCGACCACGCATATTACGGTCATGGTATCTTCGCAATCCTTGCTGGTACCGATCAGATTGTATCGCAGCTACTAGACGAGCTTCTTCAAGACTATCAATGACCTCTTCTCTTGTCTGCTCGGCTGCACCTTCTTCATGGAGACCGTTCGGGCGGGCTCCTGGAAGTCGTTTGTCGCCAGAGACGCTTCGGCGTCTTCGTCGTCCTTTTTGGACTTCTTTTTCTTGTCATCCCGGCGACGCTTGTCTTGCCGGGGATTTGCTTCCGCCTCTTTCACCATCTGATTCTGCAGCTGATAACACCGGCGGGTGGTGTGGTTGCTGTTAGGATGAATTATGCATGTTTTATCTAATACCTCCTGCAATGCCGAGTTGTTCCGACCAGATAGTCGAGAATCTTTGTCAGCGACCATGATCTCCTTACCCTTCCTCTTTTTGTTCCGATTGCGGGAGGAGGATTCGTGCTTGTCCCGATCATCGCGTGAAGGAGACTGGCGACGATCATTTTTCTTCTTCTTTGTCTTGTCGGACTCTTGAGCTTTCGGGTGCAATTGTTCCCGCTCGGCGTCCTTAGCGCTGGCGAATTGTTCGCGATGATGATCATCGCACCAGGGTCGCTCAGCTCGTGCATCACCAGATAGCGAAACAGCTCCGAGGACTTCCGCAAACCATCTTGGAAGATGGACATCACGTCGGTGTTGGAGATGCTTGCGACAGCGTTCCGGCTCTCGGATAAGCGACAGATATAGTCCCTTAAGGACTCGCCGTCTTTTTGACGTACTTGGCGTAGGTCGTGACGCGAGACCGGCCTCTGCCAAGTATCTTGGTAGTTGGAGATGAAAGCATCACACAACTCGTCCCAGGAGTTTGTAGAATTCTCCGGGAGTCCGGCTAGCCAGCTGATGGCGGCCGAAGTCAACATCACGGGGAGATAATTAGCCATGACGTCTTGATCCCTTCTGGCTGCGCGAATGGCCGTGTAATACAGCCGCAGCCACTGTGAAGGGTCAGTTTTGCCGTCGTAAGGCGTAACTCCCGTCGGGTGGAAATTTCGGGGCCACTCGACTCGACGAAGGTGCTCGGAGAAGGCTGGAAAGCCATCGTGGCGCGAGATGTCGGTGTCAGGTCGGTTTGCCCCGGGCGCACCATAACTCCGGTCGAATAGATTTCGACGACGGAGCTCGCTACGCTCGCGTTCACTACGGTGGCGAGAAATGATGTTACGTGCATCCCGCGCTTGGTTGATGTATTCTCGGGCGTCCCCCGAGTAGGAGCTCCCAAGATGCTCACGCGGACGCGAACGTGTTGATGGCCGGAGCGATCAGGATGCCATCCTCCGGCCTGAAGACTGGGATCTTGCCAGCGAACGTTCCGACCACCGGGGCGATCGGGACATCGACCTCCGGTCGGAGGATTGGAGTCTGGCCGGCAAACGCCTTGGTCGTGTGGACAGCCTTAGCGATCTTGACCGTGCGGGCAGTGCCACTTCGATAATCTGGGCAGCAACCGCCTGGGTCATTGCCCGAGCCCTTTGAAGCTCAGGTGAGTTGGGGAGGGTGGCTAGCGCCCTCTCGATGGCGAGGAGGTTCGCGGTCGGCGTGCGGTACACGACATGACTTTCAAAGTCCATGGTGAAGGCGTCTGAGGCGCCTTGGCGAGAGGTACCGGCTGTAGCACAGACCCTCGCGCGTCGTGCTGAGCGAGCAGCATTGCGCTTACGGCACTGGCGTCGGTGAGTGCTAGACTCAGCGGAATTGGAAGGCTCGTCGTCGGAGACAGCCCCCGTGATCGTCATAACGACGTTTGAAGAGGGCATCGGTTTAACCGATGCGGCCTGGTGGCGAGGTCGCTTGGAAACGACCTTGGTGAATTGACGCCGCTGGACCGTTCGCCCTTCTGGTCCGGCGAAGATGACAAAGTCGGCGAGCGAGTCGACGGCGTGAAGCGGATGAACCCTAGACGGAGCGGGACGCTTGGACGCCCGAAGGTTCGTAACAGGTGCCCTGGACGGAGCTGAGCGCTCAAACGCCTTGAGGACCGGAGAACGCACTATCGCAGTGCGTGAAGATTTTGCCCTCATCGAGACGGTAGTAGTCTACACCAGTTGGTGCATGCAATCACACACGAAAGTTAAACTTCCGAAAGTGAGCACCGCTCCAACGGGAACCTGTGTGCTGACTTTGCAAACAACAGCCATTTGATCAGTTTGAAAAACACAAACGCACGATCCCCTACCTGGCGCGCCAACTGTCGTTGTGTAAGACAATAATACCTTACCTGGCGCGCCAACTGTCGTTGTGTAAGACAACAGTACCCCACCGGAGTGCCCGTAGGGAGGTTTTTTGGTTAGGCTAAAAGGGGGTGCGGTGCTATGATCTAATGGTTATCTCGATCAAAGAGACAGAGACATGGGATTTTAGATAGGTTCAGGTCTCCCGGAGGATAATAACCCTAATCCTGTGTATGGAATGTGCTTCGGGCGTGAATAGCCTTTAGCGCATAGATGCTTCAGATCGTATGAGTCTGAATTTACCTTTTGGATTTGTGTCTGTGTGCATCCAAACTTTTCTTTTCAGGCTCCCTCCGATCTCTTTATATGGGAGAGATCGGGGGTTACAAATGATGAAAAAATTCTCACTAATGACGTATTAATGACATAAACGATCATATTGTGGGTAATAACACAGATGATAACCGCACTAATAACTGCGGGATTATGGAGATTAATGACGGCCTAAATCTTAATGTGGACTATCCGAATTCAGGTGGTCGGGAGGGCTTCTCGCCCGAGTGCTGGACTTGGACGCCTTCAGCTCTCCGTTACTATCCTCATAGCGGGCTTTGACCATTGACTGGTCGGCTTAAAACCACTCGGGAGGTAGCCCGGGATCATATTCCTGACAACGTGATTCGGTTCCTACGTGTTTGCCTAATTGCATGTATCCGTCCCAACAACTAATTTTTACCGGCGGGATAAAAGTAACGAGATATATAGAAGCAGAAAGAGAAGGTGATAAAAGAAAATGATATTTTTATTTTAGTAAAAATTTCATCTGTATACATTGCAACATTTTTTTTAAATTTTTTTTACCATGAGGTGCTCTTATAACGAGGAGGACGGTGGAGTGTCGTCGGTTTCACAGTTGGCCTTCCTAGAACAGCTGCCCGACGAGGCTACGGAAGAAGGCTCTGCAGACGCCGGTGAACCCCACGAGCCTCTGCCGGTAAGCGTTGATCTTGACGGCGGCATTCTGCTTGTCCCTGGCCGAGTCGTCGTCGTCGCCGGTGGGTAGCGACAGCGAGACCGCCACGAGTGGATCGAACTACAGCGAGTCCAGGAGATCCTTGCTCCCCTCCGCACAGTCGTGCAGCTTCTCCAGCTGCCGCTCCGCCTCGCCCTGCGCGCACTCCATCACGTTGCGGTCCTCATCGCTTGCCGTCTCCCCAAGGTGGTAGTACCCGTAGGCGTACGTCCACCGTAGGATCAGCCGGCACTCGGCGATCTGCTTGTACGCCTCCGTCAGGAAGCACAGGTCCGTCACCGGCACGCCCGTCGCTTCGGACAGCTGGTCGAGGCAGCCGCCGCTGCTCTCCAGCTCGACGATGTCATCCACCGCCTTCTGCCGCGCCTTCCCGTGCGCCACCCACCGCTCGTAGAAGTGGAGGTACCGGTCCAGCGATGCCATGCCCTGCTCCCGCCTCGCCATGTCGTCGGTTAGATTGCCCGCCTCGTTGTAGCGGTTGCAGCTGGTCATATCGCCGAACCTGTGCTCCGTCCACGAGCCGAGGCAGAGCCAGCAGAACTCGTGGAGGCAGGGGGGATGGCACGTCATGTGCATGCATCCGCGGTTCTTCTCGATCGGCCGCCGGCACTTGGGGCAATGCTTCGTGTTCGCTAGCACCCAGCTCGCCGTCTCCGACTCCAACGCGTTCTTCTCCAGCCATGCGCGCACCGTCTCGCACGACACCGGCCGGTGCGCCTCCTCGCCGCACTGCCAGCAGAACTCATGCCCGTGCCTGCACTTGACATCGTTCTGTTTGTCGCCGCCGCTGCCGACGAACTCCATGGCGACCGTGCACCCGGGGCCGGGGCACCACTTTATCTTGTTGCTCTCCTCCACGTACGACCGGAGCGAGAACGTCGCGTACCGGGCCCTGTCCTCGTCGTTGGCCACCACGTCGATCAGCTCACGCGCCACGGCGACGGAGCACTTGGGGTCCGGGCACCGGAGCGACATGCACCGTGGCCCGTCGCACACAGCCACGTGGACGTATTCGCGCCAGCAGTCGTGGCAGTAAAAGTGGGAACACCCGGCCGATCTCATCTCGCCGGCGGGATACTGGTCGAAGCAAATGGCGCAGACGAGCGGGCGGTCGCTGACCAACATGGGGACGCCGTCGAGCGCCACGCCGGTGGCGGCGTCGACGCGGTCGTCGGAGAACAACTTATCCTGGAGATCGACGAGGCTCCAATTGTAGTACCGTAGGAGGATGGTGGCGAATCCCGGCGGGATCGCGAACAGCTCGCTGACCTTGGCCGTGTCCGCATCTTGCCGTGCGTGGAGTTCGTCCTCGGTCAGATGCTGGTACCTGTGGTCGATCTTCGTCGAGTCCTCCTCGAGCTCGTCGTCTGCCTCCTCTTCCTCGAGCTGCCAGTTCTCACCGTCGTCGCTAACATCGCCGTTCACGTCGTCGTAGTAATAGTCGTAATCGCTGTTGTACTCCACGCAGTCCGAGCACAAGTCCTCGTCGTCGATTGCCATGCCGGCGCTGCGTGCTAGGAACCAATGACCATGGACGGACTCGATCTTGGGCAGAGTCAATACTGATTTTATAGACACATTTTTCCGTCTATTGTCGAGTCCGATTAGGGTTGATGTCTCCGACTCTGAGCCGGAACAGATTCGTTAATTTCCGAATAGCTTCCGTTTTCGTATGTTACAACTTACAATACGCGATGCGATGCACCGTTGAATACGTTCGGAGACTTTATTATACAAACTTGTGTTACTTTGCAGCGATTCACTCTGGCCAATATCTACATCTGGAAAGCACGGTCTGGGCTCCGACCATGGCTGCACCGGCAGCCATTGCCATTGCCATCGTCGCCGCCGCCGCCATGAGACCCCATGCAGTGTCTGAAGAAAGCACTCCACATCACTGCTCTGCCATGACTTGTTCTCTTCCTGCTTGTACTGAAGAGGATCCCCGCAACGTGTACCCCCTGCACCTCCAGCTTCACCTTGCCGCCTTTCCTCTCCAGGGCGGCCTCCATTAGCATAATCATGGGGTCGCCAATGGCGGCATACCCTTCCTTTGGGTCCCTCACCTGAATCAGGACCACGTAGACCATGCAATCCTTGCTGCCCACCGTCGCCTCCTTCCTCCGGTCGCCGTCGCCGTCAGCCGTAGCAGAGTCAGCAGCTGTCGAGGCCATCTGAATCTTTAGGCCTTCTAGGACCAGTCCTTCCATCTTGTCCATTGCCTTGAACAGTAGAGTCTCCAGGAAGTCGTCCCCGGAGTTCAGCCTCGCCGACCTGCGGATGACATTGCCGGGATTCTTCTTGCCGGCGATGTCCTCAATCGGCATCATCCTGGCCAGGAACTTGCAGAGCTCCTCTGCTCTCGTCTCCGTCATCTTGTCAAGAACCTACAGAATGCAATGCGAATGTGAAATCAAACGAGACAGCTAATGTGCAGTGAAGCCGGCAGAGCTAGCTCACCCCCGGCGCGCTCGTGGTGTTCTCGGGGACGACGGGCTGCGACACCTGCAAGGAAAGGCGCTCCCACGGCACGCCGACCACCCGCCTGATCTCGTGCAGGTAGCCGCCGCCCTCCAGCTTCACCATTTCCTGCACGTCGCTGGGGCCATTGCCAACGTTGATGCACCTCTTGGCCATGGCGCCGCTGGGCACGTGACTGCTCCTGGCGCGGTAGGCCTCGCCCTGGCCCAGCCGCTTGCCGAGCCTCCTGACCTCCTCCTCCAGGAGCTGCACCCTCTTCTCGTACTGCTCCGCCGCCGCATTGTCGCCGGCCGCTGCGTCCTCGATGGTGCCTCGCGGTGGCGGCGCGCGGCGGTGGATGGAGAGGCAGGACATGAGGGCGGAGCACCCTGTGGAGGCAACGGCCGGCGCCGGCGGCTTCTTCTCGGACATGCCAATCGTCGTCAATGCCGGCGTGTGAATCCTGTCGATGGGCGGTGCAGTTCGCAAGTCGCAACCTTGCATGTGATCTCCGGCTTGCTAGCTCGCCGGCGCTGCGCAATTTGACATCTTGTTTTGCTTTTTGTAGGCGGCGGCCGGCGCTGCGCAATTTGACATCTTGTTTTGCTTTTTGTAGGCGGCGGCCGGCGCGGCTAGTGGAGCGGATGCTGTTGAGGTTAGTTGCGCTCTACGCGGGGAGGCGAGGCGCAGTTCGAATTCGAACTCCGAGCTGCAGCAACTGCATCTACGAATTAACGTGCATCGGATCGTGTGCTTGAGCCACCACCATCCAGTGTGATGACTCACTAGCCACTGCTGCGAAGGTGCCATTATGTAACACACACAGTGAATCGAGCTCACTTTGATGCCTCAAACCACTGCTCATCACGACCAATTACCGTCGTTTTCTATTTTCTACTTTTGTTGTGGTGGCCGGTTAGTAGTTACAGAGTGGTTTAAATTTAAATTTAGATTTAATCTGTTTTTAAAAAAATCTGAAAAAAACTTCATAAATATTTGGTGAGTTATTATGAATTTTGGTGATTTTTTTCAAAAAAACTGAAATTTGATAAAGTTTTGAGCAGAACAAGTTTGGTAAAAAAAATAGAAAAAGGAGCCGGCTCAACCACCATTTCATATTCAACATTTTTTATTTTTTCAAAAGGGTATACAATTATCGTAACAATATTTTATCATTATATTACACATTTTCTTTACGTTCCTACGTTTTCTAGAATTCTCCATATTTTCAAATTTGATTGATTTTTCAATATTTTTTTATAAATTTATATGTACATATTAAAAAACCAATTGTTTTCAATGTAAATCAGTCGGTCGGCTAGCCGAACAATTGCTGATGCCAAACCGGTCTCAGAAATTGAATCAAACTGCTCGATACCTTTCGATTTAAAATTTGGGATTTGACGGATTTGCCGGTAACGTAAATCCTGCTGCTCATATATTTGTTTCGAGATTAATCTGTACTGTCGTGTGTAAAAGTTTGGATGGGAGTGGAGTTCTATAGGATCTCATTACTGGCCGTGCTTGCAAATGTTCCTTGTTTGCAACTCGACAATTTTAAAGACGTGTTCAAAGCCTTTTAAGGCTAAGCATATCGATTTGCATAATAAACATGTTTTTAAGAAACTCACGAGAAACAACTCAATTATACAAGGACAGTCTCAACCTATAGTGTCTATGGTGGTGTCTTGGATAAAAGAGAAAGTAAGACATCATTCATAGACACCACCTTCTCAATGGATAATTTTTTTAAAAAATATTTTCATCTAATTATCTATCTTCTCTCTCCTTCCTCTTTCAATCTACTCATTTGCTTTTCTTGGTTCTCGTAAAAAGCTGGTTTCTTGCATGAAACCTAGTTTCCATGATTTTTTTTCTCTCTCTTCATTAACTTGCTTACCACATCAGTTTTTTTACCTACATGGTAGCCTATTTAATGCCATATACACTATGTGATGAGGGTTGGAAACACATATTTAAGACTTGTTTAGTGAGCCTATAACAATTTTATTTACTTTCGTAATTTGGAGCTCTTCAAATAAACTGTCGATGCCATAGATTTTATGAATAAAACTTCACTTCAAAGTTGAAACTTACTCATTCTGGAGATGTGGATCTCGAGAAAGAGTACTTACATGAAAGTGTTAGTACTTGTGGTGTTCATGTTATTTTACTGCCTAAGAAAGATGTGTCATAGTGATAATATTATCTGATATGCTTGATGAATTAAGTGTGTTTGAATGTCTGAATCCATGCCTGAATATACGATACAGACTTATAGGATTAAGGACTGTAGCAGATTTAGGTGTTTGGTTGTCCGCACGAGTAGATTTCGTCTATATCTGTGGATTCAAAAATACGTTCTCAGCTTGTATTCGCGGATATGGTCAAATCGGTCTTCACTTGTATTCAGAACGGTGGGATTCAAGTACTATAACGCAGGGTCCACTTGTCAGCCATACTAAAATTAACATGCATCCACTTATAAATTATACCACATGAGATTCAGCATACCAAACAGAAAATCAGCAAGCCTGTATTCTTTTATACGATCTCATATACGATCAACTAAATATTTTTTTAAATATAACTTCATTCATCTAGTTTCACCTCATTCAACAATCCCACTTCTTAAAAGACCGAACACACCCTAAATACTCTGTCGAGACAAAACTGTGTTGACCGTTGATCCTTCATGTCAGTATAACCCGGACGAACGGCGAGACGCGGCTCTCCCGTGGCCCCCTCAGATCCCTTCCACTCTCCTCTGCACCACCGTCTCCAACACAAGCGCTCCGGCGATGGACGCGGCGGCGGCGGCGCTGGGGGCTGCGCCCGCCGCTGGGGCGCCAGCCCCGGCCGGTGCTGCAGGGGATCAGCAGGCGGTGGCTGCTCCCCGGGCGGAGAGGCTCAGCGCGATGGTGCAGCAGCAGCTGAACCTGGAGGGGATGCGGGCGCGCGCCGTGGGGTTGTACAAGGCCATCTCCCGCATCCTCGACGACTTCGACGCCATCGCCCGCACCAACCCCAACGCCACCCCCAAGTGGTACTGCCTCGCACTCCCTTCCCATCCCGGTTGCTCGCTGAAGTCAAGTCTAGGGTTCCGCGTCCCTTTGTTTTATGCAAGTACTTTGGAGAAATTGCTCTCAGATATGGCTGCTCGTGTTGCCTGGCAGGCAGGATGTGCTTGGACAGTTCTCTATGGTGAGCATGGAACTCTTCAATATCGTGGAGGACATCAAGAATGTCTCCAAGGTGTTTGCGGTCTATCCCCGAAACGTCAATGCTGAAAACGCTACCAGTATGCTGTTCCCAGTTATCTGCTTCTCTTCTCTTATGTGAACAGTGCATTATTATGTCCGCAATAATGTCATAATTAGATAGCCAGTTCCAAAGAGAAAGCTTTTGAAATGGGCAGAAACAGAAGTATAAAGTTTTAGGGAAGAATCTATGAAAATTGTGTTGTACTCCCTCTGTCCAAAGTATAGATACCTTTAGACTTTTTTAGAGGGATTAAGTAATGGGGTGAAATTAAATGAAGGATGGTTGTGATTGTTGAGATGAGGATTAATAGGTAGAGAAGTAACTATATTTTGGGACAAATTTTGAATGCTAAAGGCAGCTACATTTTGGGACAGGATGAGTATGAAATAACTCTGCTTAGTTGAAACCATAACTCTACATTTTGGAACAGTTGCCTTGGGCAGCTGTTATACACTACCCAGCTAAGCAACCACTTTTAAAACCATGACCTTACCAAACGGAGTTTCTTCGTGTTCAATGGTGCACAGAACCTGCTGAAACGATGGGTCATCTGTGATTAGAATCGAGAAATATATGATAAGTGACTTCTGTTGCCCACAACAAGTGAGGTCTAGTAGTGTGCTGAATGAAGATATCATGTTTATGCTGCATTTGGTAATGCCCAGTTCATAAGTCATTAAATCCATGTCATCTCTTTGTTTCTTTTACAAGTTGTATCACGCATGAAGAACGAATCAGTGATCTTTATCACTTCCTGAGTTCCTGACAATGATTATTCTTTTGATCTAAATACCGAGATTAAACCTCACTATGTTATGTCCAATTGACTTTAGGTTAAACTAATTTTATTCTAACATGGTAAAGATGTTCTGGTGTAGCATGGGTATACATTATGAGCCATTTGGTCAACACTGTTCTGAGTTAGTTTTTTCTGGGATAAGTGTGACAGGAATCTAACAAATGACCTAACAAGATGCAAACTGATCAGGGTTGCTGTTCGTGGCTGTGATACATTGCAATTTGTTTTCCCACGTTGTTTATTTGCTTCTAGTATTACAGTATTATCATTCATATTTAACATTCATGGGTATTGCAGTACTGCCTGTAATGCTGTCATCAAAGCTGTTACCTGAGATGGAAGTTGAAGAAACTACAAAGAGGGAGAATTTGTTATCTGGAATAATGAGCCTACCAGTTCCTACACAAATTGAAAAGTTGAAGGTGATTAATTCTGTTTGGAAAATGCAAACTTATTTAGCACAACATTATATGTGTAATGTGTGTGATATTTTGACTGTCTGTTAATTAAACGGGACTTGCTGCTATTCCTTTCAGGCTAGAATAGATATGATTGGAAGTGCATGTGAAACTGCCGAGAAAGTAATTGCTGAGTGTCGCAAGACTTATGGGCTAGGAGCCCGTCAAGGGACAAATCTTGGTCCTACACTGGACAAGGCACAAGCTGCAAAGATACAGGAGCAGGAAGGTCTACTTAGAGCGGCAGTAAATTATGGTGAAGGTGATAAACATTAATGCTATAAGAGTTTAAAAATTGCTTTGAATTTAATTTCAGCATGCACTTCTCCTTTTCGTGCAACAACTTCATTGTTTATTGTCCATGATGATTTAGTCTGATTCTCTAGGATTGCGCATAACGGGAGACCAAAGGCAGATGTATTCATCTCTTCCTAGCCATTTAGTGGAAGTACTTCCTTTTGGAGACGGGACACATAATTTTGGTGACAATTCTGGTGTGTTTCAATTTTGTGATATACTACATTTTCTACACGGTCCACTCCTTATTTTGAGCTATTGCATCAATTATTTGTTCATGTGAGCTAGATGTTTTTTTAGTTCTATAACTTGCTGCTATCCTAAGTGCTAAAATCATTGCCATTTGCATTGAACACATTTATTGTTACTTGTAAAGTGCTTCAACAACAGCATATAACTACAATATATATTTGCAGGTGTCTATCCTAAAAATACCCCAACATTTGTACCTAATGTTGCCCAGGGAAATCCAATGCAGGTTTGTGTAGTACCAGTAATAGCAGCTTTGATCATTTTGAAATTACAAGAACTCCATATTATTGCTTGTTAGGCTGAAAGCAAAAAGTTATAAAATGCAGGCTTGAAAGGCATGCGTTTGCTTCATTACTTGAAATGCATGTGTTTGATTCATTACTTGAAAGGCACACATTTGTTTCATTATTTGAAAAGCATGTGTTTGATTCATTATTTATCGCATGGCATTAGTCTTCTATCCTTGGAGTTTTTTTTTGTTGTATTCACTGGCCATATAATTTATAATGGCATCCGTTCTTATGGTCAACTGTATTAGGCGTTAGTTAGAGTGCTTTCTTTTGAACTGGTATTAATGGTCAACTGTATTAGGCGTTAGTTAGAGTGCTTTCTTTTGAACTGGTATTAAAAGATAATTGCATTTGATAAGATCAATCACTAACCTGACCTCAGATGGACCTTTAATGTTTCTATCTAAATGTTCAAATTTGCTGCCTTCATTCTAATGGCAGGCATCTGGTCCGTCTGGAGGACAGTTACTTGGCAGACCTGCTCCATCACCTGGAGCTACAGGAACACCTAATTTTGAAAATGTATCTACTCCTCCAATGCCGTATGCAAACTCCCCTAGGTCAGGCACCAATATGATGAACACTCCTTCACCCCAGCAGCATCTAACGACACAACAACATAGGCAAAAACTGATGCAAACATCTCAGCAACAGCAACTGCATACTCAACAGCAGCTGAGACCATCAGCTGCTGGGATGCTAGCACAGGTAAGGTAAATCTTTTTTTAGGTTATCTGGGGTTACTGTTTATCATGTGGCTTGTCACTGCAGCCAGCAGTGCTGTAATTTTCGAAAAGTCTATTTCTTCTCATTTTTTATTCTACTATTCAACACAATTTACTTCTGAAATGGTTCGTCCCTTTTCTAGTGCTAGCTGATCCATGCTTTTCCTGTAGAGTTCAATTCCTCAGCTACAAGATTTACAGGGGCAGTCCCAACAAAAACTACAGGCAATTCTACCTCAGATTGTTTTCCTTTTCTATGCAATACTTGCTGAAAAAAGCAACAATTTCGTACAAACCTTATAATTTGCTGCAAAACCTTATAGGTCCCTGGCCAACAGCAGATGCAGTACAACCAAGCCTTGTCACAACAGTTTCAGAATAGGCAGATGCAAGCTGCCCGCATGCAACCAGGCATGTCTCAGAGTCAACTGAACCAAGGAAATCAGATAAGAAGTCATATTAACCAGTTCACTGGAGCTGCAAACAGTGCAATGTTTACCGCTGCACAGGCATCTTCAAACACACAAATGGTTAGATGGCACTTTTTTAGTAATTTAGTGTGGAAAAAATTACTTGCTAGATGTCTTGGTTTGTTCGGTCGTCAATCTATTATCTAGACATCTTTTAATTCTCCCCTGGTGGTTGTTTAACTTGCTTATTCTGTTTTTGCATTTAGATGGCAAATATACCTGGGACGATGCAATCACAGTCACTTTTGCCACAAATGCAAACCCTTAATCAGTACAATTTGGCTGGTGGGCATCCTCAGAGGAGTCATCCATCTCAAATGCTGTCTGACCAAAGTATGCGCTGTTTCATATTCTCTCCTTTTCTCATTGTTACAGAGATATCATATTCACTATCTTCTATGCTGGTGTCCTTACTGGCATACTTGGTAGTAAACTACTAAACTCACATGATACATGTGCTGGACTATTGCTAGGAAAGTACTATTTGGTATTGTATTTATCTGCATGCTGATTGCAGTTCAGATGAACAAAATATACTGTTAATAATTATTTATGTAGGTTGAGTTAGGAGCAGGATTCAGCATACAACTGCAGAAATCAGAATTTGTACCAATACGTTAGTACCTAGAAAACTGTCATGGGCATTTGCGTAAAATTTTTAGCATGTTTGATCTATCCTAGATTTATGTGTTGTCCAGCGCAAGTCACTAGCTCTATAGTATTGGAAATAGCTCTAGTTGAAAGGCTTGAATTGCTTATGATTTATAATTGCCCATTATCATTTTATTTTTTGTCATACTACTTTTAATTTGTGAGGAAGTCCTCCATCCTCACTAGTTTAGAATTTCTATTTTTTGAGCAATTCTCTCCGTTGCCTCCTGCTGTAGTGTTTGGTATGGGAGGCACAAATACTACCAGCATGATGGGAATGCAGCAGCAGCAACAAGGGGTATATAACTTGCAACAAGGCATGGCGGGCCTCCAGAACCAGACGCAGAATCCCAACTTCCCCCAGCAGAGGCAACAAAACCAGCAATGATTCTATAGGGCGATGAAGAAATCCATCTCTCAGAGGATGCAAGCCATGAGCAGAGTGCAAACAAAAGGTTGGCCAAACAGCCCTGCAGCACTAGTCACTTTGTTTCCTTATTATAGTCCTCCACCGATTGCAACTTAGTTTGGTTATATCATATATCTGCTGGTTGACCAACGTTGTGGAATAAGTGGATTATCCAGGACTTAAACCTGTGAAAAAATGAATTATATGCCCCTCCTAAAATTTACTGTCCATGATTTGTCTGCACCTGAAAAAACAGAGTCCTGAAATTTCTTGGCAGAACATGGATGAGTAGCATCTTAACCTTAGCTCTCTCGGACATATTTTCCATGGTTTCATATTCCCATATCCATCATGCGCCAATGTTTTAGCAGTATAATGACCCCAAACTCTGGCAATAGCTGATCAGATTGAACAGCAACATGGCCTCTCGCCAAAAAAGAAGAAGAAAAAAGAACCAAATTTTGTGACTAAATGTATATCCAGTTTTTGTGAGTGTTCCACTGCATTACCCTAAAACAGTTAGTGATTTACCATAGCACTTCCTCCCTTGAGGATTTGCATTATAATATTTCTGATACTCTCATGCCTTGACCTAATTTATATTCATTTTTTTCATGCAGGTGGCTAGGAGGCTTTTTACGAAACTCTTACAAGTTCTTGCTGCAGAGGGGCTCAATAGATTTTTATGCTGCACAATTGATGCTACTTAAAAAGTAAAGTAGAATGTGATCGCTCACGCAAGCTGACTTGATGAATATGAACAGCTTATGTTGGCAATCTATTGTCTGTTGAATTTTAATTTCTTTGTACTGAACCGTTTCTAATCTCTCGTCTTATTGGTTTAAGAATCAGATGTGACATCTCCTTTGGCAATTTATATATTGCATCATGTATTTATTGATTTAATGTCCTCAAAACGGCCTGAATCGTTAAAAAAGCAGCCTATTCATAGC
The DNA here is from genome assembly GCA_000418225.1 of Zizania latifolia. NCBI lineage: Eukaryota > Viridiplantae > Streptophyta > Magnoliopsida > Poales > Poaceae > Zizania > Zizania latifolia. The sequence continues at coordinate 385,003 of KE371352.1, forward strand.
CGAAGTACGAAAAAGGTTGGCCTACTACGGGTGTTTCCACGTGAGAATATTTTTCTAAATGTTGGATAAGTTTATGATGGAATGTATCTCGTACTAACTTAGGATAAAATTTGCTCGTGTCACGGCTCTCTGACCAAATACATTGTAAAGACAATTGCAAACAATTGTAAAGACAGTTGGTAATACGGTCAACGACCCAAGTACGTAATATGTAGGCCCATCAAAGACCAAAAAATGAAAACAAATCGGCCCATTAACAGCCGAACGATGCAAACCTATCAGTCCATCGACGGCCCAAATACGCTAAGCTTAAGGCCCATTAACGGCCCAACTATGCAAACTCCATTAACGGCCGAATTATGTAAAGTGTCGGCCCATTAACGGCGTAGGAAATTAAAAGTGTCGCCCATGAACGGCAAATGGAGCCCCAAGAAAGAAGACATCAGCTGCATCTGCATGCATGCAGCATGCGCAGCCCAAGAAGAACAGAGATGGCGAAAGTCCTCCGGGCTCCGACCATCTCACGAACAAGGTGATCGATCGTGCTCGGAGGAAAAAAAAGCTCTGCCCTTTAAGTATCCATCTCTGGCCGGCCGTCTGCCGCGACGGACGAGCTCGATCGGCGGCAAACCTGCAAAATCTACGTCGCCGTCGTCGAAGGTCACGTCGGTCGCCTGCTGCCTCACTGTCCGTCCGTCAGCTGACTACGTTCTTGGTTCGATATATTTATTCATGAGACACCGATTGCTGCTGCTGGGATCGATCCTGGGAGTCCACATGGATGGATCGGAGCAAGCAGGCCTCGCCGGTGACTTGTTTGGACGATCGAGGACGACGGATTCCGCAGGGTGGAGTCCTGTGACATCTCGGTCGAAGACGGCGCACGCAGCCTCGAAGCTGCAGGATCATGTCGCCCCCCGCCATGGCATCAACTACATACATGAACAATATGCAATTGCAACACGATGCTGGGGTTTGTATGGTAGTTGAACATGGGGATAAGGATAATACCATGGACTTGGATTAAATTAACAGGGGCATGAATAAAAGATGGTGATTTTCACCCCAACAAAAAAAATTAAATTTTTGAATCTAATTTTAACATTGTATTTATGTTTTTTAATAAAATTTGGCAGTTTTAATGTTAGGGCCATTATGAATATAGACATACAAGTTTTATTCTGAAACCATTTTTTTTGCAAAGTTATGGGATGCCAACTTTTTTCTAACCACCTAAAAAGCAGAAACAAGCAGTCTCTATGTACAATAATTTATTCCAGGGACTGAAAATGCAGGAATTGTGCAGAGGAACATGTATCTTCAACAGAGAGAAAGAGTGAGATCGCACTAGAATTTCCAAAGAAATTCCAACCTAAATAATACAAATCCAAATGCAGTAGAGAAGAGAAAAGGCCCCATGGAAATTTCACTAATCTGAAGGGCATGGCAGCAAAGTTTCCTTCCTATACGATTCAATTCCGTCAAATTTCTTCATTCCAAACACCCCCTCAGCTTCTTGCAAGAACAGAAGAACACGTAAATCCATGATATGCGAGGTACTCCGGCGTAAAATGGCAACTAATTGGATTTACTTGCTTCTTTTTTGGGGGAATTGGGACAACCGAGGCAGTCGTCGTCCTCGCAACGTACCCAGCGACTCGGTGGTTGCGCCGGCGCCGGCTCCGGTGGTACTGGTACCCCACCTCGGTAACCCTCGCCTCACTCCATCTCCCTCGCCCACCATCCTCATCCTTTTCCTTCGGGCTCCCGCTTCTGATCCCCAAAGTTGGTTGCGTCCTCTTGAGTCTGTGATCTGGCCTCCCTGTCCGGTAAGGAATTGATCAGGAAAAAGTGCCTTCTTTGGGCTTGAGTGGTCGATTTTTGTTCTTGATTTGGTCATAGTATTCCATGGCGCAGCTTAGATCATTCACTGTACATTCGGCCTCAGCGATGCGTTTTTTTCAGTTGACCCAGTTGTTTGTTCTCTATTGGCCAAATGTGACAGTGTCTGAATTGTTTGTCATAACCATTGAGGGATCTGGTGTGAAAACTTCAACCTTAGTGCGGAGAAAGACAAGACTTTTGGGAGGATAAATGCTAATTAAAAGTACTAGCCAACCAATTACTTTTGATACTACTAGGTGTGCGTGGTTGTTTTCTAGCTGCAAATTTTGTTCTTCATCTGTCTGCTCTGGATTAGTTGGTGAGGGGCCTTCTCTTGAATCTTGAATCCAGGTACTGATATAAGGAAAGCAGTCAACTTTTGTGGATACTATAGTTTAGGTCAGGGGGTATATAGTATAGGTCTCCTCTTTTTACTGCAGGTAGATGAGCTCTTGTAAGTGTTATCTTGAGTTTGTTTTGGCAAACATGAATCTTGGACAGTGAAGGATTAATGATTATCCATGAATAATTTTTTGCATGTTCTAATGATAGTATATCTGCATTAGTTGTCTTTTGGATCACTACATGAGATAAAGTGTGGTCGTTTTGCTGTTTTAGCAATGTCTACTGTTATTTTCTTCTTTTAAAGCATGATGTTTAGAATAGATATCCAGTCCTGTTCCATATCCTATGCTGTCACTTGATATGTTGTTGTCCTGCTGAAAAATAAGCATGCAATTAGTTAATATGTGTCTCATGCTTGTTTGTTTCTTTCAGATGGAGGATGGTGCGTCTACTTATACTGTTGACGAGGCTCTTGTTTCCATGGGGTTTGGGAAATTTCAAGCATTTGTGCTTGCTTACTCTGGAATGGCCAAGATATCTGAGGCAATGGAAATGATGCTTCTGTCCTTTGTTGGACAATCGGTTCAAGCTGAATGGGAGCTTTCTGCACAGGCAGAGTCTCTCATCACAAGTGTTGTTTTTGTAGGTATGCTTGTAGGAGCATATTCTTGGGGCATAGTTTCAGACAACTACGGGAGAAGGCAGGTCCTT
>KE371352.1:397858-423064 GCA_000418225.1 Zizania latifolia
GAGAGCAGTAAAAGGAAATCATTGTTGTGAGCTGATGATCATGATGCCCATTTTCGTTATCCACAAACCTTTTTATTTAGTCTGGCAATGGGATTATATAAACAGGTAGCTAAAATGCACAAGGTAGGTTGGTTTTCAAATAATATCATTGGCCTCGTAACTCTGATTTAAGCCTTGCTATTATCTTCTGAAGTAATCATTGATGCACTTTACAATCAGATCACATATATAAACTGTTTCAAAAAAACAGCCAACATATAGAGATGAGTACAATCAACAAGCAACTCAAAATAATTAGAATTACCTGCAATATATCAAAAATACTTTCTTGCTTCCTCTCCATATCTTGTAGTTGCTTCCTGATAAGAGCCAGTTCTTTCATTGCACTCAGACAACAAGTATGTGTCCCATGTGAAGTGACATCTGTAACAGTGGAGTCTATGCTCTTACTCTGTTGAGCCCTAGGTGATTGCTCAATCACTGTTGCAGAATCAAAATCCTCTGTGCATTCCTGACCAGAAGTGACATGCTTTGTCTCACAACTCCTGCTGGCTACTTCTGATACAGAGGAACAATCCTGTTTATCATCCATGGGGTCATACTCGTACTTACTGTTGTCATCCACGATTTCATATGGACTTCTCTTTGAATCCTTTAACGTGGAAACGTTACCAGATCCCTTTTCTTCAAAATCAACTAATGGCATCATATTCTGCTTAGGGACAGATGATATCTCAACATGCCAATTGCTTGACTTCGAGCGTTGCTGATTTGCAGCATTGTTCAGGGCTATTTTATTGATAGACAAAGGAGATCTCTTCTTTGCTGAAGTAATAGAACTGCCACTGATTGCAGATACAGATGGTGCAGGATCAATTCTCCTGAAAGAAGTGTCTCTTGATCCACCATCATGTATACTTCTGGCATCATGATGGTCACCAAAGAAGTTTTCTGTCATAGAAGAAATTGATAAACAAAATTGAAAGAAATTTATGTCAGCACGGTTAACTTCAAACCAACCAAATCTATTCCTATTACATGGAAAATTAACCCCTATAAGCTCATGAAGGACTATAATAAAAATAAACCCATAGAGATCTGGAAATTTGTAGGAAAATGTCCTGATACTAGGACAACAAGCAGTAGATAGCCTTTGCGTGCCATAAGCAACACTGTAACACTGGATAGCTGAATGTTGATTAGCTCTCTTTTTGTAAACGCACTAATTCCTTATGAAGCTAAATAGTAGTATGAAGCAAGAGTAAAATTGATACCCCAAAAGGAAAAACAAAGGGATTAGCACGGTTGATAAGCTTCAGAATGTAGTAGCATCCTTTTATTTTCTTTTTGAAAAACACATCAGGCCACAGATTTACATTAAAGGAATGTAGTACCTTTTGTGGATGATCCAGCTTCCGATGGTTCAGGAGTATCGGACCCTGGAATAGACTTCCACAACTGAATTGCTTGGGTAATTGCATCACGTACTGGTTTTACCTATGATAGAAGTCAGAAAAATAAGTGTAGCATATGCAAGAAAATACTACAGCATCAATTTTAGATTTTTAGTATGCTGACCTTGTCGAATTTGCAATGTTCAAGGGAGCGAAGGCAGGAAGTTCTGAAAGAGGCAACCAAATATCCAGAACTGACAGCAATACTAGATAGAGCTAGCGAAGCTGCTTTCCTTGTAGTCCAGTCACTACTCTTCAAGGCATCCATAATACTTGTTAGAGCAGATGCTAAGGACTGCTCTGTAGAAGCACCTTCAGCCTGAAATTGGGACAGCGGAAAAAAACAAAGGTTATAAGAGATCTTGGTTAACACTAAGAGGAATTTGAAGATGAAGATGACTAAACTACTTCCAGAAAATTATCCTGACAGTTGTGTTGCAGTGTTGCCGAATATCCATCAGAAAGAGATGTGGTTAGAGTAGCAATGTAAAGATGAAGGTAGAAGCTTGGAAGAAACATGGCTTTTTAAGAGATGAAATATTTTGTATGACAAATTGACAGAGCAGTCACATAATAAAGTGCTTCTTTCTCATGACACCAAGAACTTCATTGCAATTAATGATTTATGTAGTACTTTTGAAAAATAAATCCTTTATAGATTAGAAGCTGTAGTCCATTAAGGGGATGCGTTGATCTCAGATAAGAAGGCAAGGAAATTACGTTAAAATATAGAAAGCATACGCAACACTGCAACTAGTGTGTGAAGAAGTTTGAATGCAATGTTGTTGAGCTGTTGATGATATAAGAGCAAAGGTGGAGACCTGAATGATGCTTCTGATCAACTCAATCACTGCAGGCTTTGCCAAGAAATGGGGATTCTTGAGCAGCTTAACAACACGAGCAAGCATCTGTGGGAGAACAGGGCCAGGAAAGTAGTTGCTCTCGTCAATAACCTTGGCCAAGCACGACGCTGCCCCAGCCTGAACATATCTGTTCTGCTCACCAAGTGATTCAAACAAGGGCCGCACCAGTGCAACCATTGCGGCGCCACCATCCCCGTAGTCCCTAGCACACATTGCAAGGGTGCCACAAGTTTCAACACAAGCATCCCTGACAACCGAGTCGGCATCCTTGAGGCGCTTGACTATGCTAGCCACCATCTTCGTCATGTGCGGTGCCAGTAGGCTTCCATGCGACCGAGCCAGTGTGCCAATCACCTTGATGCACTCCTTCCTCACCGCACTCTTCTGCTCGGCGTCAGTGTCCACCACACACGACAGGAAGGGGCCAACCATGTCAGGAGCCAAGGTGTCCGCGGCCTTCTCGAGCTCATCCAATCCAATCTGGTAAGTGTCTCTATCTGCGATCTTGTTTATGGCCTGGACCAGCCTGTGCTTCAGCTCAAACACGGCCTTACCTTTCGAGGTAGCCGCACTGGACTTCATCTTGGCAGCCTACCACTCTTGCAGGATACAGTGTCGGCACCAGCCACCAGCTTTAGCAGAGAGTTCAGTAGGTCACTGAAACATGGATAAGGAGGTCCTCCTCTTGGGTAGTGGACATCGTGTTTGTTGCAGATTCCCCACCCATCACTTGGTATCTGAGAGAAATCAAATACAGTTGATGAACAATGAAATTGGAGAATTCAGTACTGAAAGGAGCTCTGAAAAATTTGAAATCGTCTACAGTAAGATTTGGAAAAAAACAAATGAAAATTCGAGCTGAGTAGCTAGTACGCCAAGGCATCCGCGCATCTATTTCGAAGTTACACTTGCTGCATCGCACTAGTGGAGCATTTGAACAGTTGAACTGTAGAGATCGACCACTCCAAGGCTCCCATCTCACTCGTTAACGGATACTTTGCAGCATCAGCCGATCTCGAGAGCTAAACGAAGCGTGGGAGTTGGGAGCAAAACGTAATCACTAATCACGCCAAAACGATCTCCAAAATGATACAAAAAATCACATGGAAACAAATTCGACCAAACTACCAACCGTCACGTCCCGTAGAACAGAGCACACACTCAATTCGAACACGAGCCGACTGCTACCCAGAACCGGGGGCAAAAACACCATACAAAGAGAAGAAGAAGAACGCAGCCAAGCAAGCAGCACGAGAGCAGGTAGCGGGAAGAACCGAAGAAGCAGCAGCAGGAAGAACGTACGTACGGTGGGGAGCACTGAGCAGTGAGACTCACCTCCCTGCTCCAGCTCCACTCGGAAGCCTCGCCTCGGCGGCCTCACCAGTCACCTCGCCTACCCAGAGCACAAGAGCATCGAGGTGTGGTATGCTGCTAGTGCTAATAGTGGTGGAGAGCTACTAGAGATTTTGAATTCGAATCTCACCTTGTGAATGGTAAAAGAGAGCCGCTTTTTTTTTTAGCCTTCTCTCTCCCACGCCCACGCCGAGGAGGAAGACGAAGAGAGAGAGAGAGAGAGAGAGAGAGCGCCAAGTCCGAGGCAAGTGCGAGTGGGTATAGTACTTGAAAGCGGCATCCACGGGTGGGGCTTCTCTCTTGGGGACCACATGTCAGCGTGTGGGGGTGTGGTGGTAGCCGGTGACTGGATTGATTAATGAGAGGAAGGTGGGCCTGCGTTGCAGTCAGTTTGAATCTGACCACGACGGTTTCACCGCCGGATGCCAGCGGTCTGAAATAATTTCCACCTAAATTTATTTGTAGAATACTCATGTCTCTTAACATAATATAGTTTAAAATAATTAGGGTTATAATATAATTTTGATTATTTGATAAGAATAAATATTAGTTATGTGATTTATTATGATTATTATTTAAATTGGTTATAATTTTTACGTTTAGCACCTAGCTTATTTCTACTTTAAGAATAAAGTGCTAATAAGCTAGCCTAAAGAAGCTATAGAATCTGTCTAATTAACTTTTATTTTTCAATTTAAAAATATGAAATCATCATTTTCTTTTATTAAGTTTTATAAAATCGATCTTCTGCGTCTCAAATGTATGAATTATTCATTAATCCTGTTGTTATTTTTTTAGAGGTCAGTTCTGTTGCTCACCTACATAACATACGGTTTTTTATATTTCCTTGTGATTTTTTTTGGGTCCAATACAGGCGAGACAAGTTAAACATCACCTACGTATCCCATTTCAAACAGATTTGCAAAAGAAATGTTTCATCTTTTGCAAACATCGACTTCAGATTATGCAGAGAACATGAACATTTGACAACGAGCATCCAAACAGAGCGTTAAACCCTAAAGTAAATCCATCAGAGGCTTATCCATCACGAGTTTATTTGAGCTACCAACAGGCACACTCCTTGTATGACATAACAAAAGTCAAGAGTTACATGAAGCATCCAGGGTATGCTCATAGTAGCATACTTCTTCCAGCATTGATCGCTGAGCACAAATTACGACAAAACAAGGTAAAAACAGGATACCTCCATGCAAGCTGGAACATCCTTCAATACTCTTTGTGGCCAAAGTTTTTGCACCAAAGTTGAGATGGGATCGGCCGGACTGGGTGATGTGGGCGTTGCTGCAAAGAAGAATAGATAAGGTCATCAACAACCTCAACCTTACTCCATGGAAATTACAGTGCCAGAAAGCATATGTTCCAAATGAAGGTTGGGATACTGCAAGGACGAGGAGACATACTAGCAACATTTCATATTTTGTGGTAAGCACAGGACAGGAAAAATGAGATATACAGCTGGCATGCATTGGTGTTAACATGAAACATGGCAAGCTTCATAAAAATGATAAGTCAAGATGCGTATGATTTGGTTATGAATTTTTTCAGCTAAAATCATTTACTCTTTACTAACATAAAACAGCCATTATCCAGTAAAAACATTACATATTGATGCACAGAAAGGCAAAGATATAGTTGACAACATCATCCCAGCACTTGGAAACTTTTATGGAGACAGCTTTGGAACACATGACATTGAAGGCCAAATTATGGTCAAGACTATCCACCTAATGCAAACATTAGTTCCTGTGTATGATCCACAGTTTATTTGGAAATGAAGCTGAGTAGATCCAGTGTTTCAAAAAGCGACCGCCTAAGCCGCGTAGGCGCTGCGCGGCTCTGCTCCACATCGCCTACAGAAGAAGCAGCGGTGTTAGGCGGAAAACCGCCAAGGCAGCCCTAGGCGGCGCTAGGCGCGAGCAAATGTTTGGCGGACTGAGCACGCTGGGTGCCACCTACTCGTGCCACGTGCGATGGGAGGACTCGGTCGGTCTGCTTAGGGTTTAGGAGAAATAGGCACCTGACATCCAGGGAGATCCCTTGCTGCCGCCACTGCCAGAGAACACCAGGCCTGGGAAAACGCCAGGGTGTCAGGCAGGGAGAGCGCCAGGGCTAGCGAGAACGCCAGGCTAAAGTATACATCTCTCATTCTCTCCCCAAAGTATACTATGCTTCAGTAGCTTACTGTTAAAAACACTCTCATTCTCCAAAGTACACATCTCTCATACTCTCATCCTCTGATTGCTGTTAAAAACGTCGGCCACTGGGCCACACTGTCCACACTGTTTAACCTACTGTTTGGCTTTCTGTTTAGCTTCTTTGTTTGGCCCTGAAATACACCTTACAGAACACAAGCTCACTGTTTCTAGGATCATTTATGAATTAGGAATTTAGGATCTGATTTTTCTTCTTTTGCCCCATGCATGAATAATGTGATACTGTCAACCTCCCTTATTTCAATGCAAATTTATTATTCATGTCATATTGTCATTACATGAAAATTGAATATATACATGTATTGTCTGGAATTTAGATGTCTAAACCACACCACATATGCACAAACACCTAGCCACTGCCTAGTCGTGCCTAGGCAGCCTAGGCACTAGGCGCACTCTCTCTGCCCGCTTACCGCCTACCCTTTTTGAAACATTGAGTGAATCTAACACTGTAGGTCTCTTGGCAACAAACCTCATGGGATCTGGCTGAAAAGCAGGGTATCCTAGATGGCTTCATCCTACAAGTAGCACACTTAATACTGAATGGTCAAAATGCTGCCAGGAACATGAACAATAAATCCCTTTCCACAAAGGTATATGGCCATGGATGCATAATGCATAAATAGGGGATTCAGATAGAAATTTTCTTCAATTTTTTGTTGAAATCAAGAGGAATTACAGATTACTCATGAAATTATCTGTTTACAGACAAAGTTGGTCTATCTCAATTCTCAATTTTTCCTAAGTGAGGAGTACATGGTACAAGGTAGAACAATAGCGTTCGTGAGCTGACTAGGAAACTTCATTCAATAGATTCCACATTTCCACAATTACTAGAACATGTTAGTATTGGTGTGCAGAATAGTACAAAACTAAATGAACAACCACACCCACCACGTGAGTAAAGCAAACGTGCTTCACAGTGGGAACAAGCATGTTCATTGCGATTTGTCTAGTTTAGCTGGCAAATTGCATGAGGTTTTTGGTATTATATCTAGAATTTTTCCCACTTCTCTCTAATATTTTCTCCTCTAATAAAGCAACATCAACATCCTATTCTGAACCTGCACTCTACAGTCCATAGCAATTCAAGGATACTGCTAGCAAGGATCACACAAAAAAACAAAGTTACTCAAATGTTGCTTCCTGGTTTGAGTTATCAGCTAAGTAGCCTACGTGCAAATCAGAAGTAGCCAACAGAGCTATTACCATTCCTTCTGCATATGAGTTGGGTGATATGCAGTTATGCACAACAACGTAATATTGTTCGTATTCGTAATGGATAAAAAAAGAGGTTTTTACCACTTCGTCTATTGTTTGCTCCTCATCCCCATGTCGAGTACCCACATATCTCGTCTCTCGACTAGAGATTAGGGTCAACTCGACCAGATACGCGGAAAAGGCAAGCCTGGGGTATGAATCGTAGGGTTAGGGTTTCGACGGCGGGGACATGTACCTCGAGCTCGGCAGACTTCATGGCGATTGGGATGCAGACGAGGAAGATGCCGAACATGGCGATGGCGGTGTTGCGGCGCCAGTGCACGGGCCGGCAATAGGGCCCTCCGGTCATGCTCCATACCTTCTGCCGGAAGTCGCCGCCTCCGTGGCCGTGCCCGCCATGGTCGCCGCCCATCGCCGCCGCTTGCGCTCCTCGGATTTCACTCAGATCGGGCTGCGTGGAGAGGTAGATGGGGATTGTGCTGTGGACAGCGTTTTTGCAGAGGAGACCCTGGTAGTTCTGCTAATTACATTGCAGCACTACTCTCTACAAAATGTTAAAAAATAACATTTTCGTTGTCATTCTAAAAATGACATGTTAATTATATTATCACCCCATAAGAATGACATGTTAATTATATTATCACCCCATAAAAATGACATGTAAAACCATCTAGATCAATAGCATGTAGATCATGATAAAAAATAAAGTTATTTCTTAGTAGCGACAAATTATCAGATCACTCTTTTTTTTAGAATTGTTATAATTTTAATTCCATTTGAAATCTAGGGCATGTTTGTTTTAGTTTTACCAGATTCTCATCAGCAAGATACTAAGACCAATCAGCTATTCAGATCAACCAATTAGATACTCAACCAGGTAGCTACTAAGAATATTCAGCTGAAACAAAAATAGACCCCTAATAATACAGTATCAGTACTTACACAAGGGAGTTTGCTATTATAATCAACTATCCATCCTTACACAAGATGGTTTCTCTGCAGCCAAAGCCAAGGATTATTCGACAAATGATAAGTGATGATCAATGTAATATCAAAGGCACATTCGTGTCATAGATCTTCTGCAGTGAATCAGAAACAGAGCAAGTCATATAGCCGGTTACTTGATTGACAACAACAGGGTAGTTTCTTTGTTAGGGCAACTTAATTGGGGTAACAAAATCGAATGCAATTTGTTACATATATTACAAGAGATTTGATTCAACAAAGCAAAGCACAATGAGGCTAGCAACTGTGCTTTCTAATATTGTAAGCAAAAACGAACACTTTCGATTTCTTCCACAAGGACGTGTAAATACAGCATACTGGTAGAAGAAAAAAAATCATCAAAATGGTACACGAATCAACTTGAACAGCCAATTCACCATGGCAACTAAAACCTAGGAGGGCTTGTTGGGAGTCTTGAAGCTCCCTGCATTACATTTGCGCGCCTTTTTCGAAAGTATACAAATGGGCCACTTATTAGCAACATTCCAGCCATGAGAACCTGCAAGGAACATAACTTTCTTACTTTTCCGTGCATTAACAAAGAACTAAAACTTGCATTGGATAATCGACAACCAAGAAAATTCAGAAAAAAGTTTCAGAAAATTGATGTGATTAGATCCTGTAAAGCAAGTCGTGCCATAGATATACACTTTGCTCGCGTAGTGTACACATGCAATTTTTTTAAAAAAAATCCCATCACACTGAATCAATCAGAACTTTTTCCCAGGCACCCAGTCATAAACTGATAAAAAATAGTTCATGTATTTGCCCTTGTTTAAGTGCATGACTCAGACAGTCTCTCAGAATTTGTGAAACAAGCTTAACTTTCTTAAAAAGAATCACTAGATTCTTTCACAGTTTCTGGTTTCGTAATTTTAATCTTACCAAAAGTTGATGCTAGAGGGAATAATTTATGGAGGAGAGAAGAAATCTTTATAGAAATAAAAATAGAAAACTTCTATGATTTTAATACCTCAAAACCAACAATAGACAACTTCCCTTCATCCTCCAACGGTACACAACTCCTGTAAGTTGTGTAATGCTTGGCGTCACCATCTGATGTGGATGCATCACCCAACACCTTCCTTTGCTTGCTGTTATTTCCATCTTTTGTAACGTTTTGTACTTGTACACATTTCAATGGCAAGCGATAGCCAGTTTCACTGCAACAGTACTTCTCATCACTCTAAAAAAACAAAAATGAAATTACATGTTATTGTCATGCTACTACGATATACAAATTCAATAGCTAACAGCTGTCTTCAATTGTTTAGTTTGAAATTTTGAACCCATGCTTGCATCTATAAAGTATTCAACTCCATTAAACATGTGACGGAAAAACAAAATGACCAGCAGCTGAAAGCAAGCACGCACGCGCGCGCGCACACACACACACACACACATATATATATCAGTAAAGGTTCAATTGCCCACTCAATGGGAAACTTTGCCTTCTATACCTAGTTTATGGCTTTACGTGGCTTCACGATACACACTTCAGATCATGCACAACATAAGATGAGAAACAAAGAAATCACTGAGATAACTTAAACATAAAACTACAAATTTCCCTATATGGCATAAGATATATGTATTTCCCTCAACCCACAAAATCTGACCCTTTCTCTATTGACACACTTTAAAGTACAACCTTGTGGCTTCAGCACACAAGCCGGCCCACAAACCACAAATTCATGATCCTACAGTCACTGGGCATTCCTATTAGTCACTAGAACTAGAAAGGCAGAACAAAACTCAAATTTTGTACTTCACATCTTTGCATACCAAAAACTAAATATGATATGTCGGAAATGTTCTTTCTAGAATACATCAACAGCTTGAAAGAACCAACAACATTACTTATTTTGATTCATTCCAACAGTTTATAAATAGCAACCTATTCCTCATCTACCAAGTAGCAGCCCCTCAATCATACAGCAAGTCTATTAAATCCATCACCACTTAACCTTATTGTTATTGTGCAAACCATACAGTGATTAATGAGATGAGCTAAAACATCACCACTTTACCAGCTATAAAAGGTTTCTTCTTCGTCAATACCATATCAAAACGATACACAAACTAATTTGAATAGGTTGAGAGGCTATGAAACCATAAATTGCATACAGAATTTGGATCTGATGTATTATCCTTGTCCAAAACTAAAGATTACGACGCAAAACAAACAGAGGTACCAAAGAAGAAAATTTGAGACATTTGGAGTAAAAAAGACCCAACTATTCCATTCCGCATGAATCAAGATCTGGTCTTTTCTTAAATGTATACACTTCTTCAGTGCACAAGCTAATGAACACGGATTAATTATAAGCTACATCGAAAAATAGAAGAGGAATAATCCCGCGACCCCCAAATCCTACACGAGTTGCACAACTATAGTATCTTCTTGTTTCACCCACCCAAAATCGATTTTTTCGCCATGGCGAGCCCCGATAGATCGAACGACAGCCTCAGAGCATAGAAGTGCCTGACCTTCTCTGAGTATTGGCAGGTGATGCAGGGTCCGGAGGGCGTGCATCGATAAGAGGCGTTTCCCTGCGCCTCCACGAAGCCGAGCAGCGACCTCCGCGTTCCAGAGGCCGTCGAGGCGGCGGCGGCCATAACAATCGCCGGAGGAATCCAGCATAGGGCAGCCACGGCGAGAAGAAGCAGAAGCAGAAGCCGCCACCGCCAGGAGGTCGTCGCCGCCGCCTTGTTCGCCATGGCTACCGCCGCGGTTGCCTCTCGCCGACCTCCCCTTCTGCGGTTCGGTGCGACGCGGTCACGCGGTGGTGGCTCTTGGAGTCTTGGCCTCTTGGGAGTTGGGAGGGAGGTTGCCAGGTTGGGGTGAAGCACCCGTTAACCCGATATATTCTATCGGGTGAGTAGCAATTAACGGGTTTGAACCCGCGAGCCCGCTTTTATGCTGCTCGTGAGCTCGTCTAGTTCTCTCCCGTCGTGTCACGCAGCCAAACCAACCGCCCGCCGGCGGCGGCGGCAATGTTCCGTCGCCTTCTCCCCCTCCGGCGCTTCCTCTCCACCTCGACATCCTCGAACGCAACCCCTGTCCTGTACTCGAGTGGCACCATCCCCGTGTCCCTCCTCTCCTGGGGCCGCGGCGCGTCGGGCCAGCTCGGCGGCGGCAAGGAAGAGCGCCGCCTCTACCCCTCCCCGGTCGCCAACCTCTCCCTCCCTGACCCTGATCCGATACTCTCTCCCACCCCCGGACGCCTCCCAGCCGCTGTGAAGACAGCGGGCGTAGAGGTGGGGATATCCTGCGGGCTCTTCCACTCCGCTCTCATCGTCGACGGCGGCACCTGGGTGTGGGGAAAGGGCGATGGTGGCCGCCTCGGCCTCGGAGACGAGTCCTCCGCCTTCGTCCCTCGCCCCAACCCCAACCTCAGCGATCTCCGCATCCTCGCGCTTGGCGGCATCCACTCCGCCGCCCTGACCGCCTCCGGGGACGTCTTCACCTGGTGAGGAAAATGCCAAATTGCTCACACGAACACGTTCGGTGTGATTAAGTGCTCGCTTGATGAAGTTTAAGAAGAATGCATTGCACTTTGATGAATTTGGCTGCTACATCACTCAGTTTACTGTAGTCTGCAGGGGTTATGGTGGATTCGGAGCTTTGGGACATTATGCTTACCATAGGGAGCTGTTGCCAAGGCAAGTGAATGGTCCTTGGGAAGAGAAGATATCACATATTGCTACCAGTGGAGCACATACTGCAGCAATCACTGACTCAGGTCGTTCCAGTTCATGCTTAATGCTGATTTCTCAAAGACATCATGGATCATCTGGCTCTGCCTTTCACAATTGACTGCTGTGGTTGATTTGCATTTTGTGATTATCGGACCCTCTCAGCCGGTCAGCCCTGATCTTTGCGCTTTGCTAACAGGTGAACTTTACACTTGGGGTCGTGATGAAGGCGACGGTAGGTTGGGGCTTGGAAGTGGAGGTGGTCCTGGTGAAGCCGGCTCTCTCAGTGTTCCTTCCAAGGTGAATTCTCTTCCTGTTCCAGTTGCTGCTGTAGCTTGTGGTGGCTTCTTCGCGATGGCACTGACTTCAGATGGGCAGCTATGGAGTTGGGGAGGTTAGTATGTGATACATTGATTAATGACACAAAAATACAATTTTATCTGCACCATACTCTTATAAAAACTTGGAATGATTTGTCTTGTCCCTCTTACTGGATTGTCGTTTCTTTTTTCCTAACCAAATAATTTAGTGAACTGTGTTGGCAATCAGCAAGGCATTACAGTTCGTATTAATCTGCAATTGCACAAAGTGCTTTTGTTACCTGTGAAATGACGTGGCAGTACAGAAATTTCCCTCTAACTAGCTGGCATCTACATATCCAGATCCTTCCTCATAGATCGGTAGGTATTATGTGGGCTTTGATAATTTTACTATAATGATCTTAAGCTTTCTTAACGTGTATTGAACAGTCTCTGACATGGCACTCCATGCTTTCAGTTGGCTATCTTAGTGAATCAACCCTAAAAAATTTCAAATCTAATATCACAAGAACATACCTAATTTGATATGCTTTCATCTATGCTCTAACAATTTTGGTACTAGAATATCCACTTTTAGTCCCATCAGTTTTTATGACTGATGGAAGTGGAATCACATAGGTTAGTTAGATCCAAAATTTCTAAACTATCATGGTTGAGTTAGATAACAAAGGATTGCCAACTGAAATGTGTCTTCTCATCTAACTGTATAGATACTCTTTGGTTTAAATTTTCCCAATGCTTTTTGTTTAACCTTCATATGATTTCCAGCAAATTCAAACTTTGAACTGGGTAGAGGGAGCAATTCCAGTGATTGGAAGCCACAGCTTGTCCCTAGCCTGAAAAATTTCCGTGTAATCCAAGTAGCATGCGGCGGATATCATTCTTTAGCTTTGACAGGTAAATTATTACTCTGCAAATTTTGATGCTTTCCTGCTACTAAATTCTAAGCAAACATTTGTAACCAAGGTTCTGAGGAACATTCAAACAAGAGTGAAAACACAAGAATTTGCATTTCAAAATACTGTTGTCTCAGTAAGTCATTGATCATACCTAATGCCAGTTTTTCTCCATGATGATCTTCAATCAGAATCATAGCTGATCATGAAACAGTTTTTTATAAAAAAACTTTTAACAACCAGTATAAGGCCACAATAGCTATACAGAGATTTATTTCACCCATATTAATTTTAGATTGCATTTATAGAAAGCACCTAAGCTGCTGTTGCAGCACACAACTATGTGAAATGTCATACCTCTTTAAGTGTATTCAGATGAAGGTGTTCCTCTCATGGGGACATGGTGGGCACGGCCAACTTAGGCATCCCATCCTTCAGAATTATAGAGTTCCACTTGCTATTAAAGCTTTGTCTGAGGAACGAATTGTATATATAGCCTGTGGAGGATCAACTTCTGCTGCAATATCAAGTGAAAAATATATTGCTGTGCAGGGAACTCTCGAGATGTTTTTGTTCATCTCACTTGTATTTCATCTGTTGTTTTGTTAACTAAAATATGTTATAAAAGGAAATCTTGGTTTTGATTTTTTTTTAAATGTCTTACGTCGAAGATTGGCAGGAAATGCTATGAATGTAGTACCAGAATATCCATATGATAGCAAGCAAACTGAGAATAAAACTGTGTAGTTTGAATACCATTCTGGAAGGAGAATATATTACCGTTTCGAAGAAAGTACGGGACACTCCTGCATAATTTATAGTAGCACGCCATCTACAGATATAAGCGAGAAAATATTTGTTGATGGACTAACCAGAAATGCAAGATAAATTTTGTCATTGCCATTATTCAGGGAACATTCCCTCCTTGGTTACTAATTAAATCGTGTGTGTGCTGTTGATGAAACAAAAGGATTTTGATTATCTACCTGTTGATGGTATCCTTCAGTTTTTCAACAGCGACAAGGAAATGCTAATTCATTTTGTTAACTAGAGTACAATTTGCTCAATCTATTCTGATTCCCAGATATATTGTATTGCAAATGTTACTTATTTGTACCAGGAGGTTGGTCTACGTTTTAGGCTTTTAGCTTGCTTTGCCTCATCCTTGTTCTAGTCATGTATGCAACTAAATTTCCTTGCTATAGGCAGCTTAATTGAGTTTACTTTTGTTTAATTGTCTGGCAGAGAAAGGTGACTTGTACTGTGGGGAAATGCAAGAGACTGCCAGTTAGGTGTCCCTGGCTCGCCAGAAATTCAACCGTTACCGGTTAAAATTAATTTTCTCACAGATGGTGATGGGGATTTGGGCCCTCATCGTGTCATTTCTGTTGCCATAGGTGCTTCACATGCCATGTGTTTGGTCTCCAGGCAACAAAATGAGAAATAGTGCTTCTGGGTTTCCAGATTTGTAAAGGAGCCCAAGTTTGGACATTCTAACCTGTGAGTTCATTCTGGAGGCCTCCAGGGGATCATGTTCTCTACTGGTTGTTGAGAATTGGAGTGTCTTGCTCAGCAAAAACAAGAAAAGCCATGTGCTGATAAACCAGAAAAGGCCCTGTGCCAGCTTGGATTAGGCCCGGCTCAATGCAAACATATCTTAATTCCATAAATTTGAGTACTGAATTATTGAATGCTGTGATACGAGGGACGAAATTGCAACAAGATCGTGCCCATTTGATGTACCTTGCTGATCTCGAGTTTGTAGATGTTCTGTTGTAGTTGAGATGACCAAAATTTTGTAGCGTCCTGATCTTACTGTTACTTTTGCTCAGGACACCTGATTTCAATTGCTGTTCAATAAACTGAGCAATGTTTTTATGCTTCTCAGTATAGTCGCTGCATTATTACACGTTATGTAATGTAATTTCAAAGGGAAGCTTTAGTTACATTTTAAAGTAAATGATTACTCGTTTGCGCTACAAAGTGTCTCTAAACTCATTCATTTTCCCAATTGCGCCACGCTCACTGCGAGTTTACTGCCCGCATTTTGTTTATCCATTTGATCCCAAGTACACGCGTAGCTGTGAAAAACTCAATCTTGCCGATGACGCGACAACCAAATTCTCTGCGAGTTGCATTGCAGATCCCGGCATTTCACGGTGATCCCATTGGCATTTCCGCCATTTCCTTTCCCCTGCAAAGTTCCTCTCTCTTTTTTTTTATCTGGAAAAGGAAGAAAGAGGGAAGGGATAAGAGAAGAGAGGGACGAACAGTAGGAAGACCTTCCGCATCTTTGCTCGTTCGTCGTCGTCTCCGCCGCTTTTTCCATAGAGAAGCTCAAGAGGAGAGGGGCAAAAGGGTTCTCTTGATCCGTTCCCCGAGGCAGCGAGGCTTCACGGGCTGTCAGGTATTCTTTCCTTCATCTCCCTAAAGATCTTTGCGTTCTTATTTAGTTTTATTTCCCATAGATTCATCTGAAGATTCCTCTTTTTCTCGTGATGATCAATGGATTCATCTGAAGATTGGTTTTTTGTTCTTCTGGTCTAATATGTCAGCCGACTATGAGATATCCCTGAGATGTGCAAAAGATTTCGGTGTGTTCGTTCATGTAGGTAGAATGGAGAATCTGTAATCTCTAACTCTTAAGTTTCAGGAAGCAAGCACCAATTGATGATGTCACATAGACATACTACAGCAATCCTAACCTTGTTTTATCAGCAAATTCATAAACATTTTGTGGTAGCCCCGATGATCAATCAGGCAGCGATCTCCTGAATATGGTTTAGTTCACAGGGGGTCCTTCAGTTCTCAACGCAGTCAATTGAGTACAGGTAGGGAAGATTAATAACTCTAGAGCTTATTTCTGCTAACCACCACCAAAAATTCTGGTCACCTAGCTAACTTGAGTGAATCGATCTAAAATCTGGGTTGAACTTGACCCTACAAGGCTACAATCTTATGTTCTAGGTGCATATGTTGTCCCTCTTCCATGTGCTACCTGACTAAACCATTATGTGTTTTAGGTGCCATTATGGCAGAAAGGGAGCTAATCAACAAGGATAAACTTGTGCTTAGAGGATTGAGGTTCCATGGTTTTCATGGAGTGAAACAAGAAGAAAAGACTCTAGGCCAAAAGTTTGTTGTGGACGTTGATGCATGGATGGATTTGAGTATCGCTGGAGAAAGTGACAACATATCTGATACAGTTAGCTACACAGATATCTACAGGTAACAAATGATCAACGAGCAACTGTAAGGGGCATTGATTTTACTGCAATATTTTGTCGTCGATAGATTTCTTCCCTCTCACTCGTAAAGTTAAACTAGAAACGTCTTGATTTATAATTTTGAAGGTACAGGTACTAAACTTGCTTATCAATTTCAGCAGCTCAGGATTACCACTTCATTGTTCATTGTTTGTCTATTCTTACCGATTCCAACCAGCTGAGCACTGAAGTATGTCCATGCTCCACAGGATTGTTAAGGATGTTGTTGAAGGCCCATCACTGAACCTTTTAGAGGCAGTGGCTCACCGGATCTCGAGTGCCACATTACTTAAGTTCCCTCAAATCTCAGCCATCAGAGTGAAAGTTGAGAAACCACATGTTGATGTACAAGGAATCATCGATTACTTAGGTGTTGAGATCTTGAGGTATAGAAAAGATATTTGAGGAAATCTTCAGGAGCTTCATGCCAATTTACATTCTGTCCATGTCATTACTGTACTACTGAATTTCTGCAGCCGTTTGTACCTCAATAATTTCTACTGAATGTTGGTCTCGAGTTGTTCACCTCGGAGTGGATGGAGTTTATCTTGGGATTGAAGTAGGTAACTTGTTGAGTTGTCTGCTCTAAAACTTTGGCAAATCTTGCTTATTGGGACTGAAAAATATTAATCAAGAGGTTGGTTGATATTTCTGCATATTTTTACCTTCGTGCACTGGAGCATTTCCTGTGATTTAGCTTTTCTTTTTATTTTGTTTCGTGGCATGCAAATTGTGAGAACCTTATGTTCTTAGCAAATTTGAGCTGACATGTGGGCCCCACAAGGTGAGCTCGAATTTATAGCTCGGTTGCTGATAAATACATCTGAGCAAAGCAAAACTTTTAGTGGATACAGTTACACAGGTTCAGCCAATGCTATCCAAAGCAAAACACCAACGAAATCTCCAAGGACAGAGGAAAGTGATGCAGACGGGTGGGGCGATCCTTACGTTTCAGGTATCGAAGAAGCTCTAAGGACAGCATCTTATCTTGTAAGTTCCTTGCTTTGCCTCTACTCTTAAACCTTCTTTAAGGTAAGAGGATCCTCACCAAACGGATAAAAAGTGATTTGTGTTATAATTTAGAAGAATCGATTCTTCTTTTTATACTGGGAAAAAAATCAAAATAATGAAAATCGAAGTATATTAGCATACCGTACAATATAATTAATATAAGTCTATTGTTAAAGTACTATGTACTGTTCACGTGTTGCCACTGACAAAAGATGGATGTTTTCAGAGAAGGTAGATTAGAAACTTCTCTAGTCAATAACAGTCATATCCATGCTGGAGGAAGCACCTGCACTTCTGATGCAGCCAGAGGCTAAAATTAGGCTTAGAACTACTAGCTTACCTTGATCAAATGGCAAGTGTTACACAATCCTTTTGCCAACGTTTTGCTTTGGCTGCTAACATGCCCCTAGTGACCGAAGGTGTCTGGATGACGTTCACTTTTTTGGACTTGATGTGAAAAACAACACGATGAGATAGTGGATGGATCTTACGTGCCCAGAACAGACAGTACCATCTGGAACTGAAAACTGCTGCTGATACAGTTGATGATATTTCAGTGATCACTGCTGTGCAGTTAGTTATGCCTTCCTCAGAGATTTGTTACCTTGATTGCCTTTATGAAATTTACTAAGATGGCAAATTACATGACATTATTCAGAACAGTACAAAACAATAAGAAGTTCCAAGAAGTTAGAGGACTCTCTCTAAACAGGATCGATTAAGTCCTTTTAAACCTAAACAAAATCAGTGATCCACTGCAATAAACCCCCTTAGCGACATCAGAACAGCATGGACCTCTGGTTCCTCTGAAGCCTGACACTACAGAGATTTCTGCCCAACTTCCAAAACGGTGCATGTCTATGCTGCAGCTGCATTCCTTGATGAGATCACATCATACTGTAGTGGCAGCCACCATAGCCTGAAAGAAAATCAAATTGCAGAAAAATGGTTATTGCAGGTTGTTATTAAGTAGATAATTACTAGAACATTTTGTCACTGAAACACTAGTGCATAGCCACTAGCCAGTATAAATGTACTACCACTACCATTATCTAAAAAATAAGTTTTTACTGGCCAGTGTGGCAGTGTGCATGAAAAGAAGCTTACTTGGATCCTTGGTGATGAGCATGGCGGTGCCGCCGAAGTCGCAGGTGGCGCCGTTGGACTTGGTGCGTTGCCAGTAGCTGTTGAAGGCGTAGGAGGCGTGCGCGATCATGGTGTCTGGCCGGAAGCACGGCCCCGATGGCTGGATGGAGTCGCAGTCCGCGCCGGACCCGCACGCGTAGTCCATTGCCTGCTGGATGACCGGCTCCGGCACCGACGGCTTCGCCACGCACCACACCGCTCCCATCTTCGGCGGCGTCCCCGGCAAGAACGGCGGCGGGAACACCACCGGCGGCAGGTAGCTGCCCGGCGGGCTCGGGGAGGCACCTGCTGGCGGCTCCGGTGCGTACACCGGCGGGCTCGGGGAGGTCCCTGGTGGCTCCGGCGCGTACACCGGTGGGCTTGGCACGTACGATGGCGGCTCCGGTGCGTACTCCGGTGGACTCGGGATGATCCCCGGTGGATATGGCGCGTATATCGGAGGCTCTGGCGCGTACTCCGGTGGGCCTGGCACGTACGCGGGCGGCTCCGGTGCGTACTCCGGCGGGCCTGGCACGTAAGCCGGTGGGCTCGGGACGTACGGGGGTGGCTCCGGCGCATACTCCGGCGGGCTCGGCACAATGCTCGGCGGGCTGGGTTCATAGCTCGGCGGGCTGGGTTCATAGCTTGGCGGGCTTGGCACAATTTCCGGTGGGCTCTCAGGTGGACTAGGCAAGATTTCGGGTGGGCTTGGGCTCGGGTTGATTTCTGGCGGGCTTGGATATGGTGTTATCTCGGGTGGACTAGGTGTGATTTCCGGTGGGCTTGGATACGGTGTTATCGCCGGTGGACTAGGTGTGATTTCCGGTGGGCTTGGATATGGTGTTATCTCTGGTGGACTCGGTGTGACTTCTGGTGGGCTTGGATATGGTGTTATCTCTGGTGGACTCGGCGCAACTTCTGGTGGGCCTGGATATGGGGTGATCTCTGGTGGACTAGGTGTAACTTCAGGTGGGCTTGGATATGGGGTGATCTCTGGTGGGCTAGGCACAACTTCGGGTGGGCTTGGGTTGGGTGCGATTTCTGGCGGGTTGGGTGTTACTTCCGGTGGGCTCGGATAAATTATCGGTGGCAATGGTATGATGGTTGGCGGGCTTGGGCTTATATCTGGTGGCGGTGGGTATGGGCTAAGATATGGTGGAGGAGGGTAGTAGAGCGGCGGCGGCGGCGGCGAACTGTATGTGAACGTGGGTGCCGGAATGATGGATGGTGGTGATGGTGAGGTAGGAGGGAGGAGGCAGTTTGGTGATGCCGGAGGAGGGGGAGGAGGGTTCGGCGGTGAAAATGCGTCGCCGTAGGGAGGCAAGATCGGCGTGCTGTAATATGGATCAGACGACGACGAGTAGTAGTAGTAGTGATCGAGTAGTAGCTCATCTGGCCTTAACACCCTTGTTGCCCCTGTTCAACCAGCAAATCAATTGATTGTGTATGGTTAGAGCCGTCGCTTATAGGGGGTCAAACGAACTGACACTTAGAAAAAACCTGTCAAAGATGCAAACAATTTCTGTGGCCCTAGGCTACCTTACTGAAGGAGTGAAGGACAGAATCTTGACGGCCAGAGTATCTGAACACGAGATACTGCATTGCAAGAAGAATGGAAGAACTAGGAGCGTACCACATTGCGAGAACAAGGTGAGTGCACCGAAGATAGAGAGAAGATGCAGCGGACGCAGGTAGCTGTTGCCCTCCTCCATGGCAGGATACAAGCTCGGGAAGAGGAAGACCCAGAAGAGGCAGCGGCGGCAGCAGCAGCGACGTGTGAAGGGTTGTTATAGCTGCCATGGGCCATGGCAAACAAACGTTAAAGAGGCCAGCAGCTAAAGCTACGCAGGAGCATCCAGTGCGCTGTGCGGCAAGAGTGAAGCGGCAGTGAAAGAGTGAGGACTTGAGTGAGCTTTTGTGCTTCCATGGGGTGAAAGCGCATGGAAATGATTGGATTCGTTGGTGATTTTGAGGTTTTTGATTCGACTCCCCTTTTCTCCTTTTGCAGTTTAGGCACATATGCTTGCTTGTTGCACCGAGAAACGGAGAAGCAATTGCCCTCTTTGCCCCTTTCTTCAGTTTTTCTCCTTTATTTTCCACTCCATTTGCTTGGGATCCACTCAAGATTTGATAGACCCCCTACTGGGGCCCTACAGCATGTGATGTACCATGCTTATCTATTCTCTATAGGCTTTAACATTCTTGCATACCAGGGCTAGAAGAGAGGATAACTGCGACGTCTGACATTGTTTACCGTTCATACCAAGAAATTATTACTAGGCACTCCTCTTAATGAATACACGTCACGCTACAGTCTGCAAAAGATTCCGCTTATCCGTCATCAGATTTCCAGAGTTCTAAACAAATCACATTTTTTTCAGGTGACAATGGAAAATGGGTTCTAGACTAACATCCTTCATTCCAGTGGAAAGATAAGTTGAAAGCTCTCGGCGTAAGAACAACACGTTTTTTGACTGCACACAGTATCTCTCCTGTCACTAGCTAAATAAATGGAGAAGAGGGAATCAGGGAGTTGCCGACTCCTGTGCACGCCCGGACCAGTGGATCTGTCAGCGAATTGAATGTTGGCGATTTGCGGAACATGCGCTCAGCTGTTTATAGGGCCATGCGTCCAGCAAGTCGACTTTCTGATATTCTTCGATCAATTGCTGCATCAACGGAGTGCATCTGTTCACACACATTGGGAGGACAAGAGATATGGTGTTAGAAGTGACCTACATAACTTGGACAAAAAAACCGAGAGGCAAACTCTCTCTTTGAACAAAAGTACCAGGCTCACACGGGCCAAAATGAAAGCTGACCTGTAACCAAACTCTTGGCACATTCTTGACCAAAAATAAGTTACAATAAATGTTACGGTATTGGCAGAAGCTCAGCCACCTAGTTCTTGTTACAAACCCATATTTGCATGTGGTGAATCGTAATCAATAAAATAATGATGCTTCAATTGAAATTAATACATACATATTTGCGAACTGTCCAGGGCTTGGCGATAACCCTCAAGTCAATTAGCACCATGAGATTTGTCAGGTTGTAAAAAACTTACTAGCAGGAAGAACAATGTAAATACCTACTTGGAACTCCTGACGTGTGCGACATCAGCAGGATATATATGATCAAACAAATAATCACCACAGATTCATGAAAATGTAAAAGTTATAATACCAAGGTAATACAGCACCAATTGTGATTAAAAAAGACTCTTGAGGCACAAAAGAAAGGGCAAATGGAAACCCAAGTTTAGAACAGAATACATGTCATAGCATTCCTAAGTACCTAAAATCTTTTATTTTACTCTATTACCCTAGAATGAAACACTTACACAACATTGCAGTCCATAGCTTCCCTATGTAATATCAATTTAATGTTTTCACATATCATTAATATTAGAGGCATAACATTATAAAAATAAGAACTTACCTGGCTAGTTTCATCATGCACCTGATAATTGGGCAGCGACAACCTTCTTTCCTCCTACACAAGTCAACACACTTTTGAGTTTTTACATAACCATCAAACTCATATCTAAGTAATGTACCAGATACCCCAAGTGATCTAACAAGAACAAGAACTAAAGAGAAGATGGAAAATAGTACCATTGACATTGCTTCATCATCCCACACCAGATATACTTCATTTGCACCAGGTTGGGTAGATGATGTTTTATTATTAGAAGTGGGTGGGGGTACAGCTGCTGGACCTCCTGTACCTGGAACAGGTGCATGCGCAAGTGAATTCATGAAGGGCATACCTAAAGAACAAACATAAATGACATCCATAAATGCCACATCACCCACTGTTGAAGTTTTATGCAAAAAAGGCAACATAAGGAGCATTCTCTCCTGAACTATGTATTTTGTTTCAAAGATTAGAGCAAACACTGCCGATATTCCTCTTAATAGGTTCATAATCTGACTTAATTTGTCTAAATCCTCTTAAATTCCTCTTCATAAATTACCACCACGAATAAAAATCTAGCAAATCTCAATTAACTGGTGTAGGAAGGGTCATAAACTGTAAGAAAAATGATCTTACCTTGGTTACTGGCTGCATATCCAACTCCTGCAGGAGCAACTGATGGAGAGCTTGCTGGGACACTTCCAGGTGCAACAGATGGTACATATGGGGAGCTTACTGCCCCATTTCCAGCAGAAGTGTTGACCGGAAACAAAGGTTGTGAAGCCTGAGGGGCAACAGGTGAAGGTACTCCAACAGGGGCCATAGGGAATGAAGTCTGGAGTAAATTTGCAGGTGCTGATGTCATAGGAGTAGGCATATTTTGAATGGGAAATAGCGGCTGTTGTGGTGCAAGGCCAGCAGCCATTTGAGGAATTGAAACTGCTGGTTGTTGTGTAAACCAAGCTTGTGGAGGTGGAGCAGGCCACATCAGAGGTCGGGCCATCAATGGATTCAGCGCAGGATTATAGCTGCCAATGAGGGTGATTTTTTTAAAAAAAGAATGTTCCAAAACTAATAAACACAATATGATCGTGCAATCAATGGATGATACATAAATATTTCAGGTATACTAAAGAAACAGAGAGAACATACATAGGTGGAGCTACACCATAAGCCTGTCGTGGAGGATATACCATGCCTGTCGGATTAGGCATAACAACAGGCCTTATTGATGGCACTTCCACTTTGGCTACCTTCGCTGAAGGGTCTTCCTCTGCATTTGGAACATATACCAAATAAGTTTTAAAAAACAAGATCTTGTAGGTAAACATATGACAGGTTAAACTCATTGGAAAATTAGATTCCTGCACATGAATAATTTTATCTGCATATCCAAAATGTTTCTCTTGCTATAAGCCTTGTAGTGTTGTTTGGACAACAAGACTACAATTTGTACCATCATCGGTCACCAATGTGAATCAACCTAACAAGTGGTACCAAAACAAATAACCACATGGCCGCTGCTCTTCTCAGTCACCATAGCCAACGAACTACTCTAGTATCCTAGTGTCTATAAATATAAAGAACAAAACTACCCTGCGTGTTGCAATGAAGAATTTGGTAGAGCAGTACCTTCCCCATAGTGAGCAGCCAACACATCTGGAGGAATCCCTTGCATCCCGAAGATCTCAATTTCTGTTGATTCCCTCTCAGGCTTTGCATTGGGAACCCTGTAGTCAAAATAGTTCCATACATCCATATAAGTAACATATATGGTAGAGACGTTGAAAACTGCAAACACTGCAGTTATTGTATCATTTAGTTTTCACTTAAATGCTGCCCAGCTGAGGGGAATAACAGGAGAGGGCTAACGGCTAAAAGAAAGTCCAATTAAATGCTAGCCTCTTATCACCACAAAAATACATAAATCATCTCAAAAGTAAAAAGGAAGAAGTGAAGAAAGGTATCTTATCGTAAATAAAAGAGGAACTGCGAAAATTTAACCTAATAACTTATGAGCAGAATGATCCAGCCCTAATTCTCAACTCCTAAATGAGGGGCTTCAGGAACACCCGCGTAATCGATCTGCTGCGGCACTAAAATAAATCGACTGAATCACGCGTGAAAAGCGTCGTAATTGGAATAGATTAGCAGAGCGCAAACCAAAATCGAGGTACCGACTCCAGCTACGGGATCGAGCCGGATGCAGATCGAGGAGGGGAGGGAGGGGGCATACGTACTTGGTAACGGACTCCTTGTGGACCTGGAGGACGTGGATGGCCATGCCGCCGGCGGTGGAGAGCTTCTTGTGGCAGACGTGGCACTTGAAGTGCTTGGCCTTCTGGTGCTGCACGAGGATCTTCTCGTCGTCGAACTCGCGGTCGCAGTAGTAGCAGAGCACCTTCTCCACGCGCTTCTTCTTCTTCCCCATCCCAGCGAGTCCTCTTCGTCCCCTCCCGCACGCGGAGCCTGGCTAGGGTTAGGGTTTCGGCGACGCCACCGGCGCAGCGGGGGGAGAACGAAGGCGAGGGTGTCGGATCGGGAGGCTGGCGTGTGGGATACAGGACCTTTTTCTGTCCAGCCCCCCGAATATGTGTATTTTTACCCTTTGGCCTTTCCCCTACGCCGTCCGGGCTGCAGCTGCTTGGGCCTATATGGGCCTCCACTTGGTCTGCATGCAGGGGCACGTATGGGCCTCCACTTGGTCTGCATGCAGGGGCACGTATGGGCCTCCTCCTACTCTCTAGAATTTTTTTATAAATAATATATTTTTTAAAATTGTATTTTTATAGCTAGCTCGAAAGATTATAAAACTAATCTCTGTCGACCGTCGCTTCAACAGTTGAGAGAAAAAGGTACTTTCTATTGAATGGAGTGCTTGTCATAAGGAAAGAAAGATGCTCTCCGTCGACACTTCAACACGGTTGATAGCAAATACTCAAAGTAAATTGTGAAAAAAGCGACAGAGACATAAGTGAAAAAAAACCCTGTGATTGACACTTCAACCGCCAACAGGGTAGTTTTGTGTTTTCGAACCGTCAATACAGAAATGCAATTTTGTGAAAATATATTATGTATAAAAGACTATACTCTCCTTAGCGTTGAAGCGGTCAACAGCAACTTGCGTATTTCCTTTGGTCAATCAAGCACGTTGCCAAGTAGCCAAGTTGCCAAATTGTGATATGTCAGCGTACTTGTAATTTTTTTATTTTTGAGTGGAATCTAGATGGGAGGACTAGTTAATGCCGTCGTTGCATAAGTTGATTGATCAATGCGTGATAGATTTAGGCCGGAGAAGAGTTTGGGAGCAGCTAGCCAGCGATGAGTGATGACGATGAT
>KE371352.1:544595-555564 GCA_000418225.1 Zizania latifolia
TGGGCGGCGCCCTCCACGGCCACCAGAGCGGTCGATGGTGACCCACGCACCGTCGCTTCTGGGGACGGTGGTGCGGGCGGTGTAGGCCTTCTTGCCCCCTACCCGTGGGACCGGGCGCGTCGCCGGTGGGGACGCTGGGGCGGTGGCCTGACGCTTCTCCGAGGCGGCCACCAGAGCGGTTGATGGTGACCCACGCACCGTCGCTTCTGGGGACGGTGGTGCGGGCGGTGTAGGCCTTCTTGCTCCCTGCCCGTGGGACCGAGCGCCTCGCCGGGGGGGACGCTGGGGCGGTGGCCTGACACTTCTCCGAGGCGGACTCGGAGTGCACGAGCCGACGAAAGTCATCGGCGACGAAGACAAGGCTCCCGAAGGTGAAGCTGGAGCCTACGGGGACCTCGAGCGCGGAGGAGAAAAGAACTGTCATTGAAGTCGTTAGTTGAGGAAGCAACGAGCCCCTACCTGGCGCGCCAACTGTCGACGGGTGGTCGAGCAGCCCTCCTCGGGGGGTGCCCGTGGAGGTGATTTGTATTGTAGGGAAGCGCTGCACTCAAGACTTCGATGGTCACCATGCCCGTGAGAATAGGACTAGCCGAAAGACAGAAAGATTTAGAGTGGTTCGGCCCCCCGATAGGGTAATGAGTCTACGTCCACTGTGAGTTTGGTGGGGTATTTCACTAGTCAGGAAGAGAGTTACAATGAATGGATTACAAGAGCTAGGGCTCCAGAATGTCTGTGTGTTGCGTTGTATGCGTTTGAACACTAGCGCGGATGTGAACGTGTGAACGTGGAAGAAGAAGTAGTCGTGTG
Source organism: Zizania latifolia (assembly GCA_000418225.1). NCBI lineage: Eukaryota > Viridiplantae > Streptophyta > Magnoliopsida > Poales > Poaceae > Zizania > Zizania latifolia. The sequence continues at coordinate 545,403 of KE371352.1, forward strand.
TGCCTGGAGGAAGTGGGGGTCCCGTGCTCGGGACTCCTTGCTATTTATACCCCCGTTGGGTCTAACCTGTCGTACAGCACGCTCCGATGGGACGCAGCACGTCCTGATGGGATGCGGCGTGCTGCCTACTCCCCAACTGCTCCCCGGTCTGACGTCGCCTAGCAGCCCTATGCATCTGTCACGCCTGAGCCTCCGACCGTTTTGCATCGTGTCGCATTTAATGCGCCACGCTGCTTTTGGCTGGCTCAGACGGGGTTGGTACGATGGGCTTGATGGGCCCTCTGCCTGGCCCAATAGCCAGAAATGGGGTCTGTGGGCTACCCGGGGGTATATCCCCCACACACTCTCAAACGAAATCTCAAAGATTTGCTCTAGATCTAGCTTTGTAAGAGAGAGAGTTTAGGGTTTTCAGCTCTAGGGTTCCTGGAGTTCTTCAGGTGAGAGAGAGCTGTTTGAAATAGGGTGAAGGGGTATTTATACCCCGCACACAAAAAATGACCGTTTGAAAATATTTTGCGACTGTTCATCCGGAAGTTTAAGGACTAGCCGGAAGTTCCGGGATGAAAAATAATTTCAAACAGAACAGCAATTTCGAAAGTTCCGGGCTTCAGTAGAAAGTTCTGGTCCAAAAATGAACTCGATACAGAGGGTTCATTTCAGAAGTTCCGGGCCAAAAATAAAGCCGATACAGAAGGTTCATTTCAGAAGTTTCGGGCTGAACCGAAAGTTCTGGGCCAAAAATAAAATCGATACAGAAGGTTCATTTTGGAAGTTCCGGGCTGAACCGGAAGTTTCGGGCCAAAAATAAAACCGATACAGAAGGTTCATTTCGGAAGTTCCGAGCAGAGTCAGAAGTTCTAGGCCAATTAAAACTTAGAGACAGAACGTTGTTTTCAGAAGTTCCGGGCTGAGCCGGAAGTTCCGGCCAAACTTGAAAATTCTGAAATGAATTTGAATCAATTTAAAAAGCTTTCAAAAAGATTTTTTTAGCACAAAGCTTCGAAACAACTTTCAACGTATCCCTCTTTATAGAACGGCGGTCCTAGACTCAAATTCAAAAGTAATTTAATATTTTGCACCTTTGAGCCTATTTTGGACTAATCGGAGCTTTTCTCCTAGTTTGTTTCAATTGTAACACCGTTTTTCGTGACTTCTCTGCATACAACTCATCAATGCGATTAGTAGCTTTTGATTATCATTGTCATTAATACACCAAAATTAATTAGGGGTCTAGATGCACCAAGATGCACTTTCACGGCCTCCATTTCCACAACCCTTCGTCGGAGATCGCCTCATCGCCATCGTCCACCCTTTCTGCCCGATTTCGCCAAGGTATAACCACTCATCGATCCCTTCCACTAGTAGCTTCCTAGTACATCCTAGATCATGTTCCGTCGGGTAGCTAGGTCCGAACGACGCCAGATCTCGCCGGCACCGTTCTGCCCGGAGCACGGCTCGGGTTCACCGTCGCTAGCATGATGCGGACCCCCGTGACTCGATCAGAGGCTACAACTAGGTCCTAGTAATGTTAATCCCGTGAAAAGTGTCGCCATTGGTCGCCGGAGCTCCACCTGTGCCTCCCGCATCGGCTATATTCAGTTTTACCCCCTTTTTATTTATGATGAAACCGTGGCTCGATTTGAAAATTCGACCGTAGGATATATTCATCATAGTGTCTTGTATCTTCTGTTAAAATTTCACTGCTGTTGAGTTAAATCGGCAAAGTTATGGTCTCGAGAATTTTCGGCTATCCATGTCATCTTCTTCCTCCAGCTGCTGCCGCGCTCCTATTCTGTGGGACTGACGTGCGGGACCTGCACGCTAATCCCTGTCCACACACGCCATACTGCGGGGCCCACGGGTCAGCCGCGCTGGCTGTACCCTGCGCCACCGCCTTGCGGCACGTGGCCGCGCACGCCCCCGCGCGTTTCCTTGGATGGAGGGGCAAAATACACTTAAGATCAGCATACATCTATCCTTTGAAACAATCCACGTACTCTGAAATCAGTGATTTGTCAACTTATATTCACGGTAATTATAGATATAATAGCTGCTGCAAGTTGCAGACTTGCAGTGACCCGAATACCTGATTAGTGATTACACACATAAATACCAGAAAAAACAAGAAGCTTTTTGCGATAGCCTAAACCATGAACCCAAATGACGCCCAACTAGAGTTCATTGCATCAAGAATCGAATAAAAAGTGTCTGTCCCCTAGGAGTAGTTCCAGTGGATAATTCGTCACGCAGCTGTTGAAGCCCACTGAAATTTCCCTGTCGTCAAGAAATTTGCTGCACCTACTAGGGAGAGGATCGGGGATCCTGTTCTGGGGGAAGGCAAGGTAGGGCACGGGGGGATAGAGTAGGGGCTCCCCGGGACCGGTAGGAAAGGAAAGAGAAGGGTGGGGACTGACCTCCTTGGAGTGGTGGAGGCACTCGAGGTAGTCCTCACGGAGGAGGACGCAGTCGGACGGCTGCCGGCAGCGGCTCATGCACTCGCTGAAGTCCAGCCAGAAGTCGTAGCACCTCCCCTTGTTGCCGTTGATGCCCCACCCGGACGCCATGGCTGCCACCCCCTTCTTCCTCCGAACCGAATAGAATCGAAATCGATTTCTCTTGTATCCCTCCCACCCCTGACAAGCCTGCATCTGTACGACTGACGAAGAGGGTCCACGTGTCAACGGCCGACCGAATATTATAAGCTATTTAACATTTTTTAAATAAAATTTATTTAATTAACACAATGTTTTACTGCATATGAATTAGAGCTCTGTCGTATGAACGGAATTAGATGTTGTATGTTGTATGGCAGGGTTAATGTAATCGATCCAGCCATCCAGGCTGATACCTGATAACCCGTCTAGCCAGGACGGCCGGTTAACTAGTCGATTACCAGACTAAATCAAGCAAAATCTGCTCACTAATAGCTTAGTTTAGAATGGTTTGATAACGGTTAGCCGCGATAACCAATTAGTTTGGTTCGAAAACTGATTTGTTTCTAAAATTTTTAGAAAAATAGAAAATAATTATATAAAAATTATAAAAATACAAGAAATATCTACAAAAAATTATATAAATGTAAAGAGAATTTATGATGCAATGATAAAAATATTTGGTATTATATGTGTTACTTGCCGGTGAACTCCTCGAGAGTCAAGTCGCCAAATTTTTTGAGGCCAAGCTCGAGCTTGATCGTAGAGGTCATGTAGTCTTTGTTCTTGTTGAATTCTTTTTTAAAAGGAAACATGAAATATGTTAAAAGGAGGGAGGAAAGTAACAGAGGAGCAGCCAAGGGACGCCCCAGCACAGCAACAACAGAGCCAGAGCTTTTATTGATATTTCAAGCACAACACATTGAAGTAGCTAGAAGCGTAACACACTGTTTTATCCAAACTAGCCCTATGCACATACACACACTCGTTTTGTTTATTTATTTCTATATGTACCATATCGTGCACGTGCATAGCATACACACACAAATATATAGAGCGGTAACATTAACCATGGAGCATGCATATAAACACCATGCATGCATGCCCATTATGCTATATCAACCGGCCGGCTACTCGGAGGCGACGGAGCAAGGGCATTCGATGTTGTTCTTCTTCTTGGTTGGGTATACGCCGTTGACGGCGATGCCGCAGATGCCCTCCTTGGCTGGGATGTCGCGGCGCATGCGGATGTAGCCACTCTCGCCCCAGTTGGCGCCCCACGAGTTCTTGACGATCCAGTAGTGCACGCCGTTCGTCTCGCCGTAGCCCACCGCCAACACGGCGTGGTTCGTTGAAAGCCCGCATGGTCCGTTGTACACACCCTGCAATCAGCGAATTTATTTAGTTTCGATATCGTACGTGCAGTACTAGTGCATGCTGCAGCTAGTGTGCAGTGTCTGTGTGTGTGAGCTTGAATTACATTTTTGTACAACTGGAAGCTGGTGGTGTTGGCATCGATGATGACGGAGACGGGCTGCTTATACACGCTCTGCTTCAGGCTGGCCTCGCCGGCGGGAACCCTAACTGAGCCGTCCATCTTCACGACGGGGGTCTTGCCGGGCACCGTCCGGCAGGCATGCTTTTTGGCGTCGTAGGCCGGGTAGTACTGGCTCAGGGCGATCCCCTGCTTAATGGCGAAATTCTCAAAAACTTTGTAAGGCCACCCGCCCTTGATGCAATCGCCGGCTCCGGAGCAGTCCAGCACCTGCTGCTCCGACAGCGTCAGCAGTTTCCCCGTCGCGATCGCGTTGGCGCCCTCCGCCGCGCCCACCGCCGAGAACGCCCAGCAACTCCCTAATTACATTACTTACTAAGTTACTACTACGTTCTTATGTTAATTAATTAATTAATTACCAAATATTAACGTATATATGCTACAAATTAATTTAGTATAGTGACTACAGCTTACCACACTGGCCTTGGTCCTTGACAGCAGTGACAGCTCCGTGCTTTCTCCAATCCCAAGCGGTGGGGACGTCACCGACCAGCAGCTCCTCCTCCTCCTCCGGAACGACGGAAGTAATCAAGGCGACGCCGGCGTCCCGCTTGGCGCCGGCGTACTTGGCGATGAACTCCTCGAGCGTCAAGTCGGCGAACTTGTTAAGGCCGAGCTTGTAGGACATGCTCTCATCTTTGTTGAACTCGTTGACGTACCTGGCGTTCTCCTTGAACGCCTCGAACCTCCTCACCTTCTCGGCGAGGTTCGGCGACGACGTGGTGTACACGTCGTGCCACCTCTCGTATAGGTTCCACATGCTCTCCTCCGACTCCAGGTCTTTCTCTGTGAATAGGACGTCGTCGTCGTACACATGCACCGCCGCCACCGCCCTGGCTGCCACCAGCACAGCCAACACTACCCCCACTATTATTGGCTTCCTCATATCCATGTGTGTTTAATTTCTTAGCTAGCTATCAATGCAAGACGATTGTAATCTTACAATGTTGGAGCACGAGTACGTAGATCGATGCATGGAAGCGCCCATTTATAGAGCTCGATCGCTAGCTGGTGGGCAACTTTGACTTTTATTCACTCCAATCACGAGAATTATTGCGTTGTTTTAAATATATATACGTCAATATCGATCATTCAAACTATTAAATTAGGAGTTCAAATGGTGTCCTAATTACCGATACGTTTGCAATAAATTCAAACTATTAAACTATTCATCGATACGTTTGCAATGCAAGCAACAGTGCCATATATATATGTAGTTATAAATCCAAGTGGACGTACTAATGCATATGCATTGTTTGTTTTTCTAGCCCCTTGAATTGCTCTAGATATGTTATAATTGCGTAATTATATTTGTACTCTAGGAAGTGGATTAATTTTTAAACTCTGATCGAGGCATGGCATCGGAATAATTATAAAAAATTCTCAAAAAGATAGACAAAATATATTAGGTATTTACAAGATTCCAGTCGGGTGAGATTTTAAAAAAAATTAGTTACATATAGAAATTTCACGGAACTAATCGCAAAATTGCTGTCTTAGTTCGCTAGCATGAATTAATACGTACATGGTTTTTACTTCGTTCTATCCAAGTTTGAGTACATATGTTTTGTTACACTATAATGTCTATATTATAATAATATATTGTGTATATTTTTATTTAAAAATAAAGATGTTGTGTTTAATTAGAAAATAAAAGGAGTGGTGGGAGTTTTATATTTTAATCCAAGCATTAAATTTTTTGAAAAAAACAACTAAAATTTTCAGTCACACTTTTCACCCCATGGATAAAATCATGAAAATCTAACTACTGCTATCACTCCTTATTCCTTCCGTTCCATAATTATACACTGTCTTTTCTTTCTTAGATGAAATTATAAACAAGATATTGTTCTAATTAATCTAGAAACAATAAATATACATTTTATAGACATTTATAAAATTTAAATATGAAAAATAAAACTTAGACAAAAAAGTCAAATTAGTTATAATATTAAATCAATGGAGTAGTAATTTATATTGTCTGTGTTTTTGAGAATCGAATTTTCTATGATGATTATTTGCGTCGTCGCACTGCACGTACGTGGAATCAATGAACTTGAAACAATTTGCCCGGACACTTATATATGTATATGCAACAAGGTCGCGATTGGGTAAGCATATGGACTTATAAGAGTTGTCGTCGATAGTTTTCAAATTCGGTGGACGAACGCTGCCTAGACTTTGTTTCCGTCGCTCTTAGATGTACTTGTAATTCATATATATTTCGAGTTTACACGTTTGTTCAATCAATTTGCACAAAGAGAGATCGACCCAGCTAGATCAATTGGTTCATCGGCATTAAAATTGAGGAAATTAGCAGCATGCATGCGTGCATGGAGGATATATATATCTATCGATCAGACGTACACGCTTCGCTAGCTCTCGCTGGTTGGATGATTCTAGCATGCATTGAGCTCATCAGTGATAACTGATCAGTCTTAATTTATCTAGCTATGAGCCTTGCTTTAACCTACACGCACGTCGTAACTCGTAAGCATATATATCCATGCAGCATATACAAACTAATTAATCCCGTTAATATAAATTAAGGTCGTACATCATTACGGTAAATTGCTATATATATATAATATCATTATATTAATGGTGCCAAACATGCTATTACACTTATCTATAATGGGTTATAATATAATCACTATCTAAAAGAGAACGTCTACGGCGGTCTTATTTTAAACAGCACATCTACTATGGATCATATATATAATCACCACCTAGAACTCATGTGTGATGGGTTGTTCCTAACTGCTAATATAACGACTTTCATCTAGAGACATATGGCCTGGAGTGTCAATGATGCTATTGCACCGTCATTCTACGTACGCATATGTGTAAAGAAAAAAAAAACTAGTCAATCGATCTGTAGAGAGTGTTCCTCCGGCCGGCAAAAAATAAAAAATTGTAGATAATGATAGCTTTGAACGTGGGAATTAATGTTCGCTTAATTACCAACGCGCCGCCCCGGCCAATAGATTTGGTGGAAACCATGCGGAAACAACAACATCTTCACCATGTACGTGCTTAATCTTTAAAAGTTATTATCCAGAAAAATTAAGTCAAAAGCCGCATGCAGTGTTTGCTTCCAAGTTGTAAATAGGAGCTTAACTGATACTCTATTCCTTTGTGCATGCATGCCAAAATTGATAGCTGTTCGATCTGGGAAAAACGAAATTGGGCCTCCCAAGATGAAGTGTATCACTTAAACAAAATGGAGTGATTAATTAACTTGTACGATCCAGAGCTTTTATATATCGCTTTTCAAGCACAACAACGTACAGGCAAATGCATACATTGGGCACACCGTTTAATAGCTCTCCTCGTGCACATATACTCACACCCGTTCTGCTTATTTGTGTATCTATGCGTGTACATATATATATGCATCGTATTGTTATATATTTTATTTAGTTATGTACGTATGTGTATTATACTCTCTTCGTCTTATAATATAGTAACCTATAATTAAATGGGATATTTTATAATACGACGTATCGGAACAATGTTCTATCCGACACTAAATTGGTATATTATGGAACACTAAGTATAGGGCAATTAATTCTACAGAGTTCATTATCATCACGAATAAGATAACAAATCAGCTAGGGCGCGCAACTTAGATAAACACGTGTATATGTACTACGTATTTATCAACTTCACATGCAGTGGTTTATACTCAGGATATACGTAGAGCTGGCTATCGATCTACACTGACCGAACACTTAATATACAGCTACTTAAGTTAATTAGTTGTTACTACTTGTTAGTCGTAGATGATGCATGCATGAATTATGAATACACGCATGGATTCACACGAAGATGCACACGTACGTACGTACGTATAATGCATATGTAATGCTTGCTCACGGGAAATTAATTATTACGGCTAACTTAATTAATTCGCCCGGCCACTAGATTTGGAGGAAAAACAAACACCGCCATGTTCTTATCTTTACAAGTCCAAGATTGTTTACTCTTGTTTAATTGGGTTGTTTGAAGTTGTACGTAGATACTAGATACAGTAGCTAGATATTAAATCCTAAATTAATTCGTGTCACATAAGGTAGTACGTAGTTTTGCATCCTCCTAGGTAGTTTTGCATAATTGGTCCTGAAATTAAATTTTACCGGCCGATGAGAACATTAATTTATTAAATGAAAGGAAACATTTTTTCTAACACGTATTAGCATGTCTTGTGGAAAAGTATATACGTGTGGTAAGAAAAGGTAAAACAAAAAAGGAATTTGGGAAATATATTACTAGCACTACCGGAAACAGGCATTTTGTCGTGTGCCCTGGCACACGACGATCCCCAGAAAACACTCGGTAAAAAATTCAACGAGTATTTTGTACTCGTGAATAACAGTCATCAAATGCCTCTTTTTTTCCTTCATCGTCACATGCCGTCGGCCTCTGAAGCTGGCGATTTTTTCCGTCGCTTTTTACCGAGTGTTAAAGTTTATCGAGTGTATTTGCAAATTGTTCACCGAGTGTTTTTTCGCCATGTATATTTGTTCATGTTCGTCGACGAGCGTATTTAACCGATACTCGGCGATGCTCGGTTTCCCACAGTGATAGCTAGCTCCTTCATCATCGTTATCAACCAAGTTTAATTTACATGCATGCAGGGTTCAGGGCCAAATTAACAGTGACTCCTGCAAAGTTCGTTTATAAATGAAATGGGCCAACTAGTCAAATTCTGGGCCCAATACTTAGACTGGTGGCCTGAAACGTCAATTTGCCGTGGGTGTCAGTGTATTGGATATCATTCAAACTGTCACATAAACTTTCGAAAGAATTCAATAAGATAGATTGTAATTGTGACGCCGTGCCGCTTGCCTGGGCTGCGCGCGCCACTCCAGCCACACTGCCCACCGTCCCTCGCGTGTGCGCCGCCCTGCGCATGCGCAGCCACAGCCAGCGCCCTGCCTTGCGCCCGGACAACGCCGCGACCCCGCCTAGCGACCGGACTGTGCGCCTGCACCTCGCTCGGACCGCGCCGCGCGTCAACGCTAGCCGCCGTACGCCATCCCTGCTCCAGCCCGCTCGACGCCACCGACGGACCACCGTGTTTTCCCCTCCACCGTCCGGTCCCTCGCCGTCCCTGTACCTGCCCGCATACGCCTGTACGCCCGGCCAACGCCCCGTCTCCACGCCGCCACTCGCGTGCGCCTGCCCATACCGCCGCCTACTCATCACGACACCTCGATGACCTCGCTGTTCCGTCGCCTCCAACCACCCTAGCTGCGCCGAGTGACAACTCCGGCACGCCCCTACGCCTACCCCGCGCCATGCCACGGCGTGCGCCACCATCCCGTCGCCATTAATCGCCCACACGTCGCCGCCCACGCCGTCCGCGCAAATAAGAGCCCCGAGCCCCGGCCGAAGCTCCCTGCGCCCCCATTCGAGTCCTCGGACCACCCCCAAGCTCTCCGGTGCCTTGGTTCGAGCCCTGCTGCGAGCCTCGCCGGAAATCCTCTCGCCGCCGTTTTCGGGTACGTCGCGATCTCCTTCCTCGGTTCTCCATTCTTCATGCCAGTAGCGGGAACGTGACCAGCGACGTCTATTGTGTCCATTTTCACAGTCCTCGCCACCGGAACCGAAGCTCCGTCGGAGACCCGTGTCGACGCCGCCACACCCCAATCTGACCCGAGGTACCAAACCTGCCCAATTCCTCATAGCATTAGCTTCCCTATGGTCTACCATGCATGTTCCGTGGATCGGCCATGACGGAACGCCACCGGAGCTCGCCGGCGACGTTCGGCCATGACGCCCTCTAAGCTTCACCGTGGATAGCTTCGTACGGTTAGTTGTAGGCCGATCAGGAACCATAGTTAGCTTCCTAGCACCTCTAATCCTGTGAAAAGGACCGCCGTAGATCACCGGAGTTCCCCCGTCGTCCCCTGCGCCACTCCTCTATTGATTTACCCCCTTTTTATTTTCGGATGAACCGTAGCTCTAATTGAAAATCTGACCATAGGATGTCTTCATCTATATGTATAGAACCTACGGTTAAAATTTGGTGCCAATCGGAGTTAAAATGTAGAAGTTATGCGCCTAAAAATTTTCAGTCGTTCACGTCGTCTTCAACCTCCGGCCAGGGCAATGCTCCACTGTTCTGTTTCGCTGCCCGCTGGACCCCGCGCGTCAGCCTCTTCCTTTC
>KE371352.1:568205-581029 GCA_000418225.1 Zizania latifolia
AGGTACACCTGCTGCTTCAGCGCCTTCTCGTTGTTCCCTGCCACCGCCGCGTACCCGTCGATCTTCACAAGAGGGTTCATCGTGCTCGTGTCCAGCCTGCACTGGTCGTCCATGGCCTCGTAGGCTGGGTAGTTGCACGCCAAGGTGATGCCGGTATCCATGGCGTACTCGAACACGCCGGGCGTCGTCCCGCCTTCCTCGCAGTTGCCGGCGCCGGAGCAGTCGAGCACCTGCTGTTCCGACAGTGTCAGAAGATTCCCTGTCACGATGGCGTTGATGCTCTCCACGGCCGCCGTGCCCGCGAAGTCCCAGCAGCTCCCGCACTGGCCCTGGTCCTTCACGGGAGTCACGGCTCCGTAGTCCCTCCAATCGTACGAGGCCGGCACATCGCCGGCGGCGACCTTGGACTTGACGATCTTGGCCTTCTTCACGGCGTCGACGGCGGGCTTGACGGCCCCGGTGTACTTCTTCTTGAACTCCTCCAGCGTCATGTCGGCGAACCTGTTGAGGCCGAGCTTGTAGGGCTTACCCTTCTTGCTGTTGAAGTCGAGCACGTACTTGGCGTTCTTCTTGAACACCTCGAACTTGGTCTTCTTCTACGCGAGGTCTGCCGTCACAGTGTGCACGCCGCGCCATTTCTCGTACAGCTTCCACGTGCTCGCCTCCGTCGCAAGGTCCTTCTCCGTGAAGGGGATGCCCTGTGCCATGGCAATGGCCATGCAGAGCACCAATCCCATCAGGAGGGCCTGCTTCGTCTCCGCCATTGATCCTTCCTAGCTAGAGCAACTAGCTAACTCGATCTCAACCGTTGTTGCTGCTGCTGCTGCTAGTGTTTAGCTTAAGTGTGCATGGGATACATGGCAACCTTCTCCTTTTATAGGAGGATGAAGAGAGTAGATTCACCAGTTAGCCAGTGGAATTGGACTTTAAGCCACAGTACGTATATATGCCTTGGTTTCTTACTTACCGCCCAAATAGTTATAATATAATTACGAGACAATTCCACAATACATTTTTACCACAAATCCCTCCGTAGAGATAAATTATCAAATATGATTTATATATACAGTGAGAAACAAAAATATAAAATATAAAAAATCATAAATATATATAACTACACGATTCGACTGCACACTTTTTTTTATTATGTTAATTAAAAATATAGCAGACACAACACTACGCACACACCCACCAGTCCCTTCTTATTTTTTTTTTGATCACATTAAGTACGGCGCACACACCATACATCCGTGAGTATCCCTTTTAACAAGTTGTACTGATTGAGACTAGAAGCAAATCTCACTAAAGTCCTATTCCCTTTTGAACTACAAATTAAGCAAGTGCACTTTTGATGGTTTAACACTAGCTTAACCTTGTGTTCATTAGATTTGACCTTGCATGTTTGTGAATTAGTTTCTAACACCGCTCGTCACTAAAGAAGGTGCACATACCCTTATCTATGACAGGTCACAATCTGTTACTAATAATGGAACTTTATTATGGGCCTAAGATAGCTGTCATTAAAGATAATTTTGTGGTAGCGATTGTCTGATGTTTTGTAGTGTAAAATTTCATAGCTGTTTAGACCTTTCACGCATGAGACTAAGACATAAACATCTTGTCATAGCAGCTCGGTCGGCGTGCATGCATGGCGTGCTCGTCGTCGGCGAGGGTAGCCAACTTGGTCTCTCTTAGCTCTTAAAGGTGATGGCTAGCAGCCGGGCATGCAATGGATCGATATGGCCATGAGAGTACGCACTAAGGTTAGTGCAATTACAAAGGGATTAGCCGATGAGCATGAATGCATACTGTTCCGGTCGAATATTGCACTGGTCTGGTCAAGCACGCATGCACTTCAGTTGGAAGAAGCAAGCAAGCTAGGCATCTGTTCTCGCGCCATGGAAATCTGTTAACCGTTGAGCTCTAGTGTCAGAAACGGGCAGCAGCTGCATGCAGTGTTTGGTCGCGATCGAGTTAGCTAGGTAGATAGATACGGATAAGACGCATCTCCATCCATTGGGCCAGCTTGTTCATGATCTGAAAATTAATGTCACTTTAATATAATTTGCATGAAGATGTAGTACGTACACTTTATTAGTGTTATAGTTACCTACACGTGCTGAATTAATTTGATTCTGTTGATGCGTTTGGTGATCGAGTCCTTAGTTTCTCAGAAAATATATATAATGAAGGCATGCATGCATCGTCCACTGGGGTCGGATGTGACAAGCATGCATGCAGAGTTTGGTGCGGTTGGCACTTGCACATCGAAATAGATGATTGATAGATAGCATGCAGATGCAGTAGCAGTAGCAGGCTGTTGCTGATCGATGTGGCGCCACGCCACTCTGAATGCGAGCTTCCAGCATTTGCACGCCTTCTTTTTTACGGTTTTGCAGCGCCGTTGGGCGTTGGCACATCGATTCCTCAAAGCCAGCCTCGTCGATCGTTTCTGCTGGCAGCATCGATCGCTTTGCCTGCAAATGTCTTAACCTAGCTACTCTGCAAGTCTGCCATTGCACGTCGTTATTTGATGCGTTCGAGTTAAGTTGGAATACTACAGTACCGTTGCGGGTCAAGTCGCCGTAATAGGCGATCGACGACGACGCACAACCGGTCGATCTTTTGCTTATATTACATTAATCCTTGTATGAGCCGTCGTCAGAGAGGAGGTCAGAGTGACAGCTTTGAATAATGTAATCGCCGTCCTTGCAGCAATATAATAGCCAATAGGCTGTACGTACACAGGGTTGCGGCGGCCTCGCCGTACGCCGTCGGAGATGATGGAGTCGATCGATCGCAGCTGCAAGACCAATCGATGGATGGATATAAATACACAGTGCTTGGACTTGTTTTAATTCGAAAGACTCTACTATAATATGACGTATAATTTGATTTTATTCACATATAATTTTGTTGTATTTTCTTGTAGAATCTAAAATTCTTTAGACGATCAAGATTCTAAATTAGAATATAAAACTTAATAGACGAGTTTAGAAATAAACTAATCTGGAGGTCGTAGCTCCTCTCGTACCAATGGATGTAATAGCTTAAGCCAGAGGAGACAAATTCCCAATGATAGGATGCATATTCCCAATGACATGAGGCCCGTTATTGTTGTTGGGCCAAACTGTAAACATCCGGCCGCCGCGGCCTGCTCCTGTCTTCCTCTTTCTCGTCAAGGCTTGTCGTCGTCGTCGAGATGGATGATGTGGCTTCCGACCAAACCCAAACCCCGGGCCCGGGCCCGGGCCCCAGCCCCGGAACAGGTTCGCCGAGTACAACACTCGACAAAGAGTTCGTCGAGTGTTTTCAGGACTTTGTCGAGTACCGAGGACACTCAACAAACCTCTGTTTCAACAATATTTCAGTCCATATATATATAATGGAATTAATGGTAAATACAATACTATTATTTTCTACATTTTCATGTGGAAGTATACGTGGCAAAGTGCCCCCACAACCCACGTGGGCATCATGACCCCATTCGCTGCTTGTTGTCCCTCTCACGTGACTATCGACGTGGTGCCGTTTCGTGCAAACTTTGATGGTGCCGCTAGCTGCCACACTGAAGTGGATCAAGCCCGGCCCGTATGGTTTATCTCCGTCGAACCATGCATGCATCTAAATTTCGACACAAAATTTTTTAATATGCTACGTGTGGACGTTTGACCCCTCCGCCTGTGGTTTCTTGTTAATTATATTTCTCTCATAAATAGCACCACTAACAAAACCGCAATTTGTGAGTAGAGGTTAGCGATAATCAAACTGTTTACCGCTACACATAGCCAGTAACAATGATAACTAAGTCGGTTACCATAGTAATGAGACTGACAGGTCACCATCATTCATCTACACACCGTCGGTAATCCATCCGCGAATCGGTTACCATTGTAATTTGACAGATCACCATCGGCTATCTACACCGTCGGTAATCCATACATTAGTCGGTTACTATAATAATTAGACATGTCACTATCATCCATATACACCATCGGTAATCCATCCGTGACTCACTTACTATAGTAATTAGACAGGTTACCATCATCCATCTACAACGTCGGTAATCCATCCACGAGTCAGTTACTATAGTAATTAGACAGGTCACCATCATCTATCTACACCATCGGTAATCCATCCATGAGTCAGTTCTACACCGTCGATAATCCATCCATGAGTCAGTTACCATAGTAATTAGTAATTAGACAGGTCACCATCATCCATCTACACCGTCGATAAACCATCCGCGAGTCGGTTACTATAGTAATTAGACTGCATATCACCATCATCTATCTACACCATCGATAATCTATGCGTGAGTTGGTTACCATAGTAATTAGTAATTAGACAGGTCACCATCATCCATCTACACCGTCGGTAATCTATCCAGTCTCACTTTACCGAATAGAATCGAAATCGATTTCTCTTGTATCCCTTCCACCCCTGACAAACCTGCATCTGTACGACTGACGAAGAGGATACACGTGTCAATGACCGACCGAATATTATAAGCTAATTAACAATTTTTAAATCAAATTTATTTAATTAACACAATGTTTTACTGCATATGAATTAGAGCTCTGTCGTATGAACGGAATTAGATGTTGTATGGCAGATTGGCATACCTGATAACCTGCTGTCTAGCCAGGACGCCCGGTTAACTAGTCGATTACCAGACTAAATCAAGCAAAATATGCTCGCTAATAGATTAGTTTAGAATGGTTTGATAACGGTTAGCCGTGATAACCAATTAGTTTGCTTCGAAAACTGATTTGTCTGTAAATGTTTTAGAAAAATAGAAAATAATTGTATAAAAATTATAAAAATACAAGAAATATCTAGAAAAAATTATATAAACTTAAAGAGAATTTATGATGCAATACTAAAAATATTTGGTATTATATGTGTTATTTGTTGGTTGAATTAAATGGTAAAGCATACAAATTTAGTAATATCATTTTTGTGAAAAAAAATAAAAATATGTATATGGCAATCTGTTGGGCCGAGCCAATTTTTTTATTTTTTGGTGATATTGTTTTGCTCGTAACTTTGTGAAATTTTAATACTGGTGAAAATAAATTTCACCATAAATCATTAAGAATTTATAGGAAATTTTTAGAATTGTTCAATGTTTTCAAATGTAAATTTAAATTTTAAACTAAACCGAAATATTCAATCATAGCAAGTACTGTCGGATGCTTAGTAACCGAGCAGCTGTTACCACGTTCCACGTCAACACTGTTCTAGTGTCACTAAAAGAACAGCAACGACTTGGATGGGCCACCTACATACCCACTGTTAAACCAAAATCCCTATTTTAAAGCAAACCAAAATTTTGAATATTGTGGCACGTCTATCTCTTAAAAGTTTTTATATATAAATAGAGGAGTTCTATTCTCATTTGTATACAGATGAATCTGAACAATAAATAAGTTCGGTTTTTCTTCTATATACCGTGTCTTTTGTTCATTGTCTCGAATCTCTGGACTACCTACGGTAGCAGAGTTTCTCAATACTCACGACGATATATATGTTCTCAAAAAACAAATTAATACCGTAGTTTTATAAAAAATATGGGTTAATAATCATCCTACCGTGCTGTCTCTAGCTAGTCTCAAGCGGCGGCCACGTCGCTTACCAATAATACCATCAGTTCCTCCTCCTCATGTTGCCATGCTGGAGAGCACAAGTGAGCTTGACGTCGGTGTACTTGGCGGTGAACTCCTCGAGAGTCAAGTCGGCGAATTTGTTGAGGCCGAGCTCGAGCTCGATCGTAGAGCTGAGGTCATGAACATCTTTTGTAACGCCCCGTCCCGTACGAACTTCACCGTACGAGACGAGTCGCTACGAAACTGAATCGAAATAAACATACCTGATATTCGTCCAATTCAGCGGTAGCTCATCACAAAACCTGCTTATTACAATATTATCTCCTTACAAAGCTGCTAATAAGGCATACCTCGCAACGAACAATCATTACAAAAGAACAGCGGAAGCAAACATACACTCACATCAACATCTATCTCCTAGATCTACTTGGGGACTAGGCCCGAAACCCTACTCTCCTAGAAACTCGCCATCATCGAAAACCTTCATCTTTCCAGATCATCGCGAAAAGCTTTATCTTCATCCTGCCGCTTCTGAGTGTTGAGGGGAAAAGGAAGGGTGAGTACAAACGTACTCAGCAAGTCTTAGAAAGGATTATAGATGCAAGAGAAAGTCAAGGACAGCTGAGGCTTAATAATAAACCATGCAAGTTAAACTGACTAAGTGTCCCATAGTTTTCGGCAGAGGCCTCAACCTCTACCGGTTTACCCCAAAGTGATAAGTATTTTGTTTTCGAAAACTGGAGGTGAGGCCACGGCTCAACCTCCTTTAATCTTTCCACCACCATTTCTCACTTTTTCATAACAATCCTCCAAATTTCCTTAATTCACCAATCATTCCTCCATAACAATCATTCCAATTACCTTACTCTGGTACTGGCCTGCCCTTCTCTTGGGTAGGTTTTTCCCGCTTATCCAAATCACATTTTATCTCTCACCCTAGGGTTGAACCTCACCCTCTCTCTATGAAGTCTTTCGACTTTCCGAACCACACAGGCTCGTTACCGACCACAAAGGTTAGCCGTACACCCCGAGAGTACACTCTGGTAACGTCCCTTCCCACAAATCAGTCTTTATTAACACAAATCAAATCCCAAGACTACGCTAGGGCAACTATCAGGGCACGCGCCCATGACCGTGGGCACGGCTGTTCGAACAGTTTGTACTTCAGCTGAAGGTGTACACTTTACCCTTACGTCACGATCTTACTCCTTAACCGGTCAAGAAAAGGAGGTTCGCTACAAGGCCTTTTCAAAGCAAACCCAAGAAAGCTTTACTGTCAACAAAACGAGCCAGACTCGGATACCTCATCAACGGGCTTCTGACCAAGGAACATCAGGTAGCCCTTGGGCCCCCTTCCCCTGAAATCCCATGGGTTTTCCTAGCTCATCACAAAACAATATTCACATATGCCACCTCGGGCCTTCTTTCCACACACTACGTACCCTGAGATTTCACGTTCATCAACAGCAAGCGATCCCAAGCCCACCAAATACTTAACCAGAGGCATCCCATAATACCTGTAAGGTTGCACGAGTTGTGTGCCTGACATTTATCCCAAGGAATTGATCTTATAAGCTAAACAAAGTCGAGCCTCTACGGCAACGACAACGCCTAGCAATTTACAAACAATCTTCATTTCCCTTTTTCATCCCAATCCAGTTTAACATTCTAGCAAAATCAAAATCATTGACAATCCCATTTTTCACCCACACGCAACATTCATTTTGCAATCATGTAATATAGTATGAGTAAAGACAAACTTTGATTACGGACAACCCACATCACGATACTAGGATGGGATCGTCGTAATCATCATGGTGACAAGGAATATAGGGTTCTCAATTTTCAAGGATAGGCTAGGTGCAACAATTTTAGGTTTAATTGACTTAATCGCGAGGGCGATCATCATCAACTTTAATTATATGTGTGCGTGTGTCCTAAACATGCATTTGTATAAAATTAAATTAACAATCATGAGAGCAAGCATGATCAAAGGAAGACTTGCCTTAGTCTAAAATGTACTCAGAATCACAATCCGGGTTTTTGATGATATAGCCTTAAATTCCTTCGGGGTCAGTGACTACAAACCAAAACAACAATACATAAGTAAAAACATACAAGAAAGTTTTGAGAAAACATTTATATTTTGTCTTAAATTAAAGTTTAGAATTTTAGAAAAAAAAATTTAGAAATTTGAACGGAGCTAATCGGGGCTAAAACGAATTTTATATGATTTTCTAAAGATTTATTATTTGCTGAAAACAGAAATATGCACTATTCACTGCGAAATGGGCCGGGCTGTTACTGTGAGTTACTATTCATCCAGGCTGGTCTGGTGGCTGCGTGGTGCTGGGCCAAATTTTAAATCCAGGAAAATGGGAAATCACACTGTTCCTTCTGGGCTGCTGACTAGATTGGCCCATCTGGCCGGCTGGCTGCGTGCGCAGCAACGAGCGGGCGTGCGCGCGGCGGATACGACGACATGCAGAGGTCGCAGGTTGACGCGTGGGGTCCAGCGGGCAGCAAAACAGAACATAGGAGCACTGCTCTGGCCGGAGGTTGAAGAAGACGCGGACGGCTGAAATTTCCTGGAGCTCGTTCTCCCTCATCTAAACTCCAATCGTCACGAAAATTTAACCATAGATACAGAATGTCAAGATGAAGCTAATAAACGGTCGGATCTATGAACTAAGCTTTGGAGCGGCAGGGCGACAGGGCTCTAGCGGGTTCGGGTTTTCTGACTGGGAGGGCGACGGTGGCAGGGTGGCTATGGGCGACGGGCTATTTTACCATCTAGGATCACCTGGGGACACAATAGAACTAGCGGATTGACCTATCAAGCATCGTAGCAACCCAGCGACGGTGACACAGGGCACGACGGTCACGGCACGCGTCGCCGGAGAGCTACGGATCGATTACAAGCCATGGGTGCTACCATAACATGAACTACTACGTGCTAGGGAGCTACTGCAGAAGGCAATTTGAGAACGGATGTACCTTGGGTGAGATCGAAGCGGACGGCGCACGGCAGAGCGATTTTGGGGTTTTGCAAGGCGGCGCGGTCCGGTGAAATTGGCTGCAAAAATGGAGACGGTGAGCTACTCTGATCACGTTCCTGCTACTGTCTTGATGAACCGAGCAACACAGAGTACGAATTGCGACGTACCGAGTGGAGGCAGCGACGGGTTTTCGGCGATTTCTGGTGGAACTCACGACGAAGCTCTAGGCGCTGGATACGGAGGTGTTCGGAGGTGGTTGGGGACTCGAATGGAGGGCATGAGACTTCCGGCCGGGGTTTGGGGAACTTTAACCACGGAGAACGGCATGGGCTCGAGCTCTGTGTAATGGCGATGGGACTGGTGCATGGCTCAGCATAGGGCAGAGTTGGTGGAGGCGACTGGGCGGGCGTCCTTGCGGCATGGCGTGCGTCCGATTAATGGCAACGGGACGGCGGTGTACGCCGCAGCATGGTGCGGGGTAGGTGTAGGGCGTGCTCGTGCGACGGAACAGCGAGGTCATCGGGCATCGTGATGAGTGGGCGGCGGCATGGGCAGGAGTACGCAAGCGGCGACGTGGCGACGGGGCGTTGGGCGGACGTACAGGCGCAGGTGGGCGAGTACAGGGAAGGCGAGGGACCAGGCGGCAGAGGGGAAAGCACGGCGGTCCGAGCGAGGTGCAGGCGCATGGTCCGATCACTAGGCGGGGTCGGCTGCGCTGTCCAGGCGCAAGGCGGGGCGAGGGCGCTGGCTGCATCGAGCATGGGACGGCGTGGCTGGCGCGGCACATGCGCAGGGCGGCGCACACGCGGGGCAGCGGGCGGTGCGGCTGGAGTGGCGCGCGCACAGCCCAGGCACGGCGGCACGGCGTCACATCTTTGTTCTTGTTGCTAGCTCCTGCTAATTTGTTAAAAGTGGAGGAAAGTAACAGAGGAGCAACCAAGAGGTGCCCCAGCACAGCAACAACAGAGAGACAGAAGAAGGGAGCACTGAAAAAAGAAATAGGGGGAGGGGAGGGGAAGGAGCTGAAGAGCTCATATCCTCGGAGGAAGACGCTCGCCAAAGGGCGACAACAAGAGCGGTGAAAAGATTGAAGCGTCGATCTTGTTATTCTTGCTGAATTCGTTCATGTATATATATAACCGGCGTTTGCCTTGAAGTCCTCAAACCTTGTCACCTTCTCGGCGAGGTTCCACGAGATGTACACGTTGTGCCATGCATCTCTCGTACAGACGATGGACATATGCTTTCCTTTGACTCTAGGTAATTGGAACATCGTCGACATACATATGCACCGTCGCCACCGCCATGGCTGCCAGCTGCCTGCCACCAGCACAGGCAACACCCCTACTAATGGCTCCATCATATCCATGCATGTGTGTTCGTTTAGCTAGCTAGCAATTAAGACGATTGTAGAGAGATGCAATGGACGCATGGAGGTCGTCGATCGCTGACACGAACCTATGAATTAGTTAGCTAAGTAAGTAGGTCCAGCCATCCAGGAGCAGCTAGCTCGACCCAAGGCATGCATGTTTGGAGAGCTCAAGTATACATATTCCGACCCATCCACACAGATGAATGGACCGTAAAACCAGGCCTCACAGACAATTATATAAATTTAAACGGAGCCAGAGCTTTTATTGATATTCCAAGCACAACACATTGAAGTAGCTAGAAGCGTAACACACTGTTTTATCCAAACTAGCCCTATGCACATACACACACTCGTTTTGTTTATTTATTTCTATATGTACCATATCGTGCACGTGCATAGCATACACACGCAAATATATAGGGCGGTAACATTAACCATGGAGCATGCATATACACACCATGCATGCCCATTATGATATATATGTTTATATCAATATATATAGATATATCAACCGGCCGGCGGCTATAGCCGGCTACTCGGAGGCGGCGGAGCAAGGGCATTCGATGTTGTTCTTCTTCTTGTTCTTGATTGGGTATACGCCGTTGACGGCGATGCCGCAGATGCCCTCCTTGGCTGGGATGTCGCGGCGCATGCGGATGTAGCCACTCTCGCCCCAGTTGGCGCCCCACGAGTTCTTGACGATCCAGTAGTGTACGCCGTCGTTCGTCTCGCCGTAGCCCACCGCCAACACGGCGTGGGTCGTTGCCAGCCCGCATGGTCCGTTGTACACACCCTGCAATCAGCAAATTTATTTAATTTCGATATCGTACGTTCAGTACTGCATGCTGCAGCTAGTGTGCAGTGTCTGTGTGTGTGAGCTTGAATTAATTACCGTTTTGTACAACTGGAAGCTGGAGGTGGCATCGACGACGACGGAGACGGGCTGCTTATACACGCTCTGCTTCAGTCTGGCCTCACTGACGGGAACCCTAACTGAGCCGTCCATCTTCACGACGGGGGTCTTGCCGGCCACCGTCCTGCAGACCTGCTGTTTGGCCTCGTAGGCTGGGTAGGACTGGTTGAGGGCGATCCCCTGCTTAATGGCGAAAACCTCAAAAACTTTGTAAGGCCACCCGCCGTCGCAACCGCCGACTCCGGAGCAGTCCAGCACCTGCTGCTCCGACAGCGTCAGCAGTTTCCCCGTCGCGATCGCGTTGGCGCCCTCGGCCGCGCCCACCGACGAGAACGCCCAGCAACTCCCTAATTACTTACTAAGTTACTACTACGTTCTTATGTTAATTAATTAATTACCGAATCTTAAACGTATATATGCTTGACTACAGCTTACCACACGAGCCTTGGTTCTTGACAGCAGTGACAGCTCCGTGCTTTCTCCAATCCCAAGCGGTGGGGACGATGTCACCGACCCGCAGCTCCTCCTCCTCCTCCGGAACGGAAGTAATCAAGGCGATGCCGGCGTCCAGCTGCTTGGCGCCGGTGTACTTGGCGATGAACTCCTCGAGCGTCAAGTCGGCGAACTTGTTGAGGCCAAGCTTGTAGGTCATGCTCTCATCTTTGTTGAACTCGTTGACGTACCTGGCATTCTCCTTGAACGCCTCGAATCTCCTCACCTTCTCGGCGAGGTTCGGCGACGACAAGGTGTACACGTCGTGCCACCTCTCGTATAGGTTCCACATGCTCTCCTCCGACTCCAGGTCTTTCTCTGTGAATAGGACGTCGTCGTCGTACACATGCACCGCCGCCACCGCCATAGCTGCCACCAGCACAGCCAACACCCCCACTATTATTGGCTTCCTCATATCCATGTGTGTTTAATTTCTTAGCTAGCTACCAATGCAAGACGATTGTAATCTTACAATGTTAGGTTGGAGCACGAGTACGTCGATCCATGCATGGAAGCGCCCATTTATAGAGCTCGATCGCTAGCTGGTGGGCAACTTAGACTTTTATTCACTCCAATCACGAGAATTATTGCGTTGTTTTAAATATATATACGTCAATATCGATCATTCAAGCTATTAAATTAGGAGTTCAAATGGTGTCCTAATTACCGACTAGAGGCGAGTATATATTCATCGATACGTTTGCGATGCATGCAGTGCAAGCAACAACGCCATAAATGTAGCTATAAATCCAAGTGGACGTACTACTGCATGCATTGTTTGTTTTTCTAGCTCCTTGCTCTACATATGTTATAATTGCGTAATTATATTATTTGTACTCTAGGAAGTGGATTAATTTTTAAACTCTGATCAAGGCATGGCATCGGAATAATTATAAAAAATTCTCAAAAAGCTAGACAAAATATATATTAGGTATTTACTAGATTCCAGTCGGGTGAGATTTTAAATTTTTTTAGTACATATGGAAATTTCACGGAACTATTCGCAAAAAACTTTAGTACAGGTCGATCAATTGGTTCATCGGCATTGAAGTTGAGGAAATTAGCAGCATGCATGCACGTCAATACTATAGAACAAGCCATTAGCATAAGTTGAAAACACTCTTTATTTTAGTTTTCGATCCGGTACTATTTATTCGACACTAAAAAGATGACACATTAGTATCGGCTATTCAACCAGGACTAATATACCCATTTATTCCTGGCTTGGGAACCCAACGAGCCGAGACTAATTCTCCATGCATTAGTACCGATTGAGACGTACAACCGGTACTAAAATCCATAACTTTAGTGCCGGCTTGACTTCTTAGCCGGTACTAAATACACAATTTTTTTAATTATTGTCTGTGATCTTAGTTAACTAGTAAAGATTAACATAATTTTAATTTTAATTTTTACGCTAAATTCTCGTGTGTTGATAG